>MCJB01026310.1:153837-176879 GCA_002018475.1 Nicotiana obtusifolia
ATATATATATATATATATATATATATATATATATATATATATATATATATATATATATAATGGCTCTTATCTTTTCTCAAAACAGTGCACCTTTCTCCTTAGTTCATTAGTTCCATTCAAAAAGCCAAACCAACACCCCACACTTTAACTTTTACAAAGTTCATAATAATTTCAAGTGCTCGCGAGAGGTAAAATGGGTAAGGCTTGTAATGTGGTTGCCAAAGAAACAAGATTTCAGGCTCAAAGGCGTTAACTAAGATACATAACAATTAGGTGAGTGCAATATATAACTGGCTCAACAAAGAATTGCCTATATCACTTCCAAGACTGAATAAAACTACTATTTCGCTTTGCAAACACACGGGGCAAGTTCTAGACATCAAATGCAATGCACAAAATATACAAAATCTCACACACACATGGAACAAAACTCACTCAGGATCGAACTCATCAAGACACTCTAATCAAAATATTTAAGCAAAGTTAAGATCATACAATTTAAAGTGCTTATACAAGAGTCAAAAACTGAGCCTAAGCATCACAACTAAAGCACTTACTATTCTCAAGGCATAATGCAGTCAAGAGATATTGCTTTCATTTCAAATCACAGCACAAGGTTTTCTACTCCTAAAAAAAAATAAAAATTAACTATACCCGGTTCAAACAAAACACTTGAAAAAGAACCGCGGCACAAAGAAAAACCAAGGGGGAATTATTATACTACCTAAAGAAAATAATTTTTTTTTCTTCGACTTTAAAATTTTCAATCAAAAGAAACAAAAACACATACAAGAAACGAAAATAAAAGTTATTTACATATTTACATCACCCCACACTTTAAATTGTGGCATGTCGCCATGACACAAATAAAAAGCAAGAGGTAAAGAAAACTCCCCTGGACTTTTTCCGTCTCCGAGAACTTGTGAACTCCACCACCAATTCTGAATTCATTTTTCGTTTTCGCTCCTCGGGATTCTTTATGGAGCTCATCAGGCCAAAGTTTTTTTAAGGATATTTGTAAGATCCGCACTTTTCTTTCTTTCTTGGCCTCATTTTGAGCGGTGGATTGTTCTTGTAGGATTATCCTCAACTTGTTTCTGCATTCATTCACAAGATCAATCCCTACATATTCCTGTAAATCCCCAAAAATAAAATCCACATGATCAAGGTTAGAATAAAAAAAATAAAGGTCATGTGAGTATTCCTCTGGTATGTCCAAGACCATTTGTTCCTCATTCTCTTTTACTAAAAATTTTAAATGTGGATAGGTGGATGGGATTTGAACTCTTTTTTTATTGATGCACAATCAACCAAAGCCTCATCTTCAATCATCTCGGTTGAAAAAGAGTCCTCTTGCAGAGTGAAAAACTCTCTTTGTAGATGTTCATCATCTAGGGTAGGCTCATTCTTATAGGGAATCTCCTCCATATATCACTATCACAATGCAATGACCTTTTTGAAAGTGTACTTATTAGTTGATTCACTTGCATTGTTAGGTTGTTAGTGGCTTCATCATTGTGTGTAAATCTCTCTTCCACCTTATTAATGAATTTACACATAAGTCTTCTAACCAACATTCTCCGCTTGAGGTGGTTGTCTCACTTCGCTTGCATTCCAGTCATAATAAGGGTATTTATCCCAACCAGCGTCAGAATTGTGCCTATATGAATCCTCATACCAGTGCGAACTACAGACAAAGTGAGAGTGTTCAAAAGGTGAACCATAGGAAGAATACCTACCTGCTTGACAATCAACCCATAGATGATTTCCACCGCATTTAAAACACATAGCACACCGTTGATAATATTCAGCTGCTAACTCTTCAACCGTTTTCTCAGGCCGGTTATACTCCGTCTTTACATCTTTTAGAGTTCAATATCAAGAATTTGCTCTTCAAGATTTCATCAACAAAAGAAATCTTGAAGAGAAGTTCACCAAACAAAACTGAAAATAAAAGAAAAAATTAGAAGCTAATTCCTGAATTAGCACTATAAACTATTTCAAACACTATTGATTTTCAATCCGCAGCCACGATGCCAAAGTTGACGAGCGCAAAACACACACTTAAATTGTGCTCGCTAGTCAAAGATAGTATAGTATAATATCGTATCCACAGGGATTGGAGTTAAACAGGATTATCATAGTTTGTAGCTAGATTGCTATCCAAGATGATCAACAATTTAGATTTATATGGTTAATTCTAAAATAATTAAGAATCTAGAGCTAATTGACTAATGACAACCGAAGCAAGGCCTAAGCAAAGGGGGAGAAAATGGGGTTTTGATAGGATAGGTGCAAGATAATTGTCTGAGATTTAACTCTAGATACTTCACTTCTAATGTTTAAGTGAGTCTCTCAAATTCACTTAATTATCAGTACAATTGTATAGTAGAAACTCCACTCTCGATTAAGTCTCAACCTCTCAATATGAACCAATTTAAGCTCTACGAAGATATGCAAGAATGCGTAATGGATTGGTCTTTAGAAGAACCTCTCTCGGTTATTCTCCTAACTAGGTTTAATCAATGATTCAACTAGCCTCTTTCGATTACTTAGAAGAATCTATGAACTCAACCAACACTAGAATGCAAAGATATCACAAGTTATGCCTCTTTCGATTACAAGAACAAGTGAATATAGATGCAACAATTAAATTTTCCAAAAATGATTCAAATTCATAAAATTAGAGTTATAGTCCATAAACAATCATAAATATACCAAATCCATCAAAATCCAAAAGGATCTACTCCATAGACATGGAGAAGTTCTTCACAAATGTAACTAAAGTATAGGAAAACATAAATTCAATCCAAACCCGGATCTTGAGTGAGGAAGGAATGATGAAATCCTAGTGCCTGTGTTCTTCCAACTCCTCCTTAGCCTCCTTGGTCTCCTTAGGTCAAAAGTCCTCCTAAAATGGTGTTTCGATATATTTAAGCCGCCCCAAAAGAAACCCCGGACGAAACTATCTTTTTTAGCGGAAATGGGAAGTCACTCTAATATTTTTGGGCTACCACGCCACACCTCGCGCCACCCCATGCGGCGCGCATGTAGGATATTCCAAAACGTGCCAAGATATGATTTCTGGCCACTTTTGCACTAGCACCCGCGGGGCGGTAGTGCAAATTATGGCCAGAAATGAGCTTTTCAAATTTTGACATTCAGACTTGGTTTTCGACCCCCGAAAGTGATCCCAGCTTAATTGCTTGGGCTTCTACTCAGACTTTAAAGCTCTAAATAGCTCGGATTAGCTCCACAACATCTACATAACTCGGAATCATTCCTACAAGAAATAAAACATATAATAAGTTCGAAAACACTATCAATTAAAGCTCAATACAAGTAAAGTACAGTGAATTATAGTATAATAAGCGACTAAAATACGGGATTATAGCCTACCATCAGTTGGTTCCTTCGTTTTTGTTTTGTTGTGATATTTCATCATAATATAAACTTGAGCATCTTGTTCATGAATATAGTATTGTTAAATTTTCATGAACTAAATAATAGGTGGCATGTGGTAGACTAAATAATCTACAAAATCAAAAATTATGCTTTATTATGTATGCTTATGGTTTTACCTTATAATATGATTTTAGTATGCCTAGTATAATGATTATACATTAGTTTACTGTCAAATATAATATAATATAATAATAATAATAATAATAATAATAATAATAATAATAATACTCCTAACTATTTTATTTAATAAGATAAAATATTAGTACAAGAAGTATGTACTACACCAAATTTTTCATTGATGATAGTCCTTATCAAATTAACATGTTTGAATCATTTCTATGTGGAAAGCATATAGTAGTAGATAGTAGACAGAGATTTGTCCACTATTTTTTTTTTAATCCCTGATTGACTTAAAGGTTCTGCTACATCTCTTTATTTTTCTAGAGAGCATAATACTTAGTTTCCACAAAAGTGCATGGTAACTAGTAGTACTATTATTCTATTTGATACATCATATTTCCTTAATATTCTGGTCATATCACTTTCATCTTGAAGTAGGCTTATTGCAACAAAGACCATATGTGAATTTTCAATATTATTTTGTATTTTCATATATCTGTTTGACACTAATTACTTAGCTGATTTGAGTAAACGAAAGTCTACTGTTGAGAATTATATCCAAATGACATTATGAAGAGTTTAACTCAAGAGTAAGCATTTCCTCCGTATTTGAAATTATTTTTTTCCTTTGCTATTAATGATCAATGAGTTCAAGTTGCAATGCACCATGAGGGTAAGACATTGGGATAAAGTCCTGATGCTCCATGATAATAAGAGTTGGGTTTGAGTCCCAACTCATTATGGCCTAACATGCATTTATATTTGTAAGACATTGGGTTTGAGTCCCACTGTACCATATTGATGATATAATAATGACTAAAGAAAAATAATATATTTTTATGAAAAGGCATGAAGATTATCTCGCTTGATTTGCTCCATTCTTGAAGTGAATGTGGTAGCGGCGCATAATAAGTCTAAATGAAGACAAGTGGTTGACCAATGAACGTGGGCGTTCCAAAGAACAAAATAATAATAGCAAGCACTATGATTATAAAAGGAGAATGATAATGGTTCTCAAAATAGTCCTTCAAAAGGTTAAGGCAATGTTTACCATTAAATTGGTAAGGAAAAATAATAAAGCACGTCGCTATGACTATACTCCATTATTTGAATAGAACCCATTCATGAAGGTGAATGCGGCAATATGTGATAAAAGTAATGAATAAAGACATGCAATGCATGATTGGATGAATACCACACAACTCACAACTCACAACTCATCTTTAAGGGAGGTTTGAGTGAAATAAAGAGAATAAATATTATTGTGTGGTTACATGAATATGTCATTGGTCGCTTACATGTGATACGCCAAAAATATTTTGGCATGCCTTATAAAAGTTATTAAAGGCAAATTTAAAGCAAGAAATTATTTTGCTTATGATGATTTTGACCATGACAATTATTATGATACGATTTTCTCCATGAAGAAGACATTCATCATATGGATGGTGTGATAAAAGATCTTGTAGTACAAAAATAAGAGTTCTAGAAGAATTAATTTGTTACTATCCAGATGAATGAAATATGCATGACATTAATATTTTAGTAAGTCTGAAAAGAAACTTTTTGAGTTTCAAATGTATTAGCCAAAGTGGTAGGCATATTGAGATTATAAATGAAAGGAAGATTGAATATCTTCAAATTACTATAATTATACTGGATAAATATAAAAGGTTACCCGACTTTTCTTCTATTTGTGTTACACAAGTATAAGTATGATAATAGAATCACATGACACAAGTAAACTAGAGATTTACTGAAACAAATATTAGTTGGCTTGATCGGTTGGCCATCCCGGTTCAATTATGATGCGAAAATAAATTAAGAATTCACGTATATAGAAGAAATAGAAGAGTCTTCAAGAATTCTCTTATGCTGCTTATTCTCATGATATACCAGTTAAGGTTGGGATTGAATCCCTTGATTTCTGGAACAAATAAAAGGTAATAAATATATGGGCCCAGTCACCTGCCATGTGGACCGTTTACTATTATATGATTTTAATAGATGCATCTATTGTATGGTCACATGTGCATCTGTTATCAACTTGCAGTTTGACTTTTGCAAGGTTGCTTGCTCAAATTATTAGAGCACAGTTCCAGAATATAAATTGATAATGCTGGTTTAAATCCAAGTTGGTTTAGCAGAAACTGTATGCATCCAATTATAGTTAAACCATTAGTTATGAGAACAAAACTCCCAAAACAAAATTTGGTATGAGATGTATTATTTAATATACAACAACACTTGTACGATCTAGCCAAGTTATGAAAATTTTTCCCTATCACAATTGGTTTAGGGTCAGGAACCAAATAATTTCCATTTAGAAATATGAATGGGCTATATGATTTAATTATTCCACCACAATGCACATAGATGGATTCCAAAGAAGGTTGGAAAATATGTTGGTATCCCAACATTAAGGGGAGAAAATGGGCAGCTGAAAAAGTGATACGTGAAATGAATTATTATGAATACATATAGATCCTCGTACAAGAAAATATGAACTTGAAGTTCAAGTGATAATTCACTTGCAAATTATTGTCAGACGCATTTGTTGACCCAAAACTAAATGTCATATTTCAACTGCTAATTCTCCAAATAGAATAAAGTCCATGAGGGACAGAGTATATGGTACACAAGAAGCGTAATAGACCAATCGGTTCCAAAGATAAAACTCCTTGAAGAAGGAGAGGAGCAAATAATAAAGATGGTCATTATAAGGAGGCAAGTGCTCTAGAAGAGCACCACGACATAACACTTCATAAGACCTCATGGGAGAGGCTCAAGTACCTGAAAATAATGAGATAAAGAGATCTCAATAAGTTATGTCTTTATTGGATAATAATGTAACCGACATAAAATGATCGTCGACGATGTTGTTAATATAATATAGCGCTCAATATTATTAATATTGACGAGGATCTTGAGCTCAAATCTGTCATGGACTGTAGACAGATAAAAGATTGGCCAAGATAAAAAAATACGCAATCAAGATTGATTTCACCTAAAAAATGTGAAGTTAGATGGATAGTCTCAACACCTGAAAGTATAAAGTTAGTGGAGGTATAAATGTGTTCTTGTGCGAAAAAAGTCAAGCCGATAGACATAATGACGACTTGTGTCACAAGAAGATTTGTAAATAACTTGGCTTGATTATATAGAGACATGTTCTCCTATGGTGGATGTAGTCATTTCAGGTTTTAATCTGGCAATACATGAAAAACTTGATATGCGTTTAATGAAAATCATTGAAGGATTTGAATTGTTCTGAAGCATATTAAGGTTTCCAGGAAATTTATTAAATAAAGCTTCAAAAATCCTTATACAGATTGAAACAATTAGGGCGCATGTGGTATAATCGCCTGAGTGAGTACCTGTTGAAAGAAGGGTACAAGAATGATTCAATTTGTTCTTGTATCTTTATAAAAAGATCTAAATTTGAATTTGTTATAATCGCCGTGTATGTTGATGATTTAAATATCACTGGAACTCCTGGGGAGCTTCCTAAGGCAGTAGACTGTTTAAGAAAGAATTTGAAATGAAAGATCTTGGAAAGATAAAATTTTGTCTTGGTCTACAATCTGAGTATATGAAAGATGGAATTTTTGTCCATCAATCAGCATACACTGAAAAGATTTTAAAGCGATTGTATATGGATAAAACACATCCATTGAGTACCCCGATGATTGTGAGCTCATTCGATATAAATAAAGATCCATTCCAACCTCATGAAAATAATGAAGAGCTTCTTGGTCCTGAAGTACCATATCTTAGTGCAGTTGGTGCACTAATGTATCTTGTTAACGCTACAAGGCCTGGCATAACTTATTCAGTTAATGTCTTAGCAAGATATAGCTCTGCTCCTACAAGGAGACATTGGAATGGAATCAAACACATATTGCGGTATTTAAAATGGACTACCAATATGGGCTATTTTATGGCTATGCGTTCACATGTGGAGGCACTGACATACCTTGACGATCAACTAAGCAATAAATTGTGGCTACTTCATCTAATCATACTAAGATAATTGCTATTCATGAAGCAAGTCGAGAATGTGTATGGTTGAGGTCTATAATACATCTTATTCGAGATAAATGTGGTTTGAAGTGTGACAAACTACCCACAATTTTGTATGAAGACAATGCAGCACGCATAGCCAAATTGAAGGGAGGATTCATAAAAGGAGATAGGACAAGACACATTTTACCAAAGTTATTTTTCACACATGATCTTCAAAAGAATGGTGATATCCGTCACGCCCCGACCTCAGAGAGCGCGACCGGCGCTCAACCGAGATACCCTGGTTAAGCATGCCCACTAGATGCCTTCTACCCAACCTTGCCATTTAACAATATAAGAATCAGTACAAGTGATAGACATGAGAAGAGTCAAGTGTTCCACAATCTTTTTCCATTACTAAAGGATATTCATTTGTGATTTTCAAAATATAACAAGTTATAGATATGATGAAAAACATGTTTGCCAAATACCAACACTTACTAGTTTAAATTTCCAACATCAAACACCACCCACGACCTGTCTACGGAGCCTCTAAGTACAACAGAAGAGTAGTATGTAAGTGCCGACGACAAGAACTCTGCTATACCTCAAAACATAAAGTACAACGTCAAATGACATGAAGCCTGGAACATAGTAGGGCTCACCAAAATCTACTGAATAGAGAGTAACTGCTATGAGGATCAAAACTGCCCGCTGACAAACCACCTGCATCTATTGAAGATGCAGCACCTCCAGCAAGAGGGACGTTACTACATATGGAATAGTACTAGTATGTAAAGATAAATGTCCACTTTCAAAATAGAATTCCCAATATAAGAAAGGGAAGACCATATAAACAGCAAAACAGAATCAACAATATCCAAACGCCAAGTTAAAACATACCAATCTTCAAAATACGAAAATAACATATTTTTGGGTGGAAGATCATTAGCACCGATATACCATCGTATTTTTAGCACTGAGTCCGATCACGCCCGATCGGCTATGCCATCTCCTCACGAAGAATGTAGTTTGACATGTGATGCGAAAAAAAGTGTTACCAAGAGTAATACCACCATGTGTGCAACATGGCGTCCGATCTCTACCCGATCAGCTAGGCCGCCTTCCCACATATGCCGTGTGGGTTGACCTTCCAATTCACAACTATTTTCAGTTTCATCCCAATTAAGAGAAATAGTCTCATCCCAAATAAGGGGAATAATCACAATACACTCCTACACCAGCACGTGTAGTTTCGGGTATCGGCCTTATGACCCACCCTTCCTCGGTTTGCTTATGATACTCCCAAAAATATTTTTGGTATGCACACAAGGGAACCAAAGCACAATTATATTTTATATTCACCTCATTACCTTTCACACTATATATAGCCTTGTTAGTAACCTCAACCATTCACAACATTATTATAATTTCACTGGTTCTCATGGCCATACTTGTGATTCTTCATTCCAAGGCACGGCGGCCGTATTTCATATTCCACATATTCATTCTTTTACTTTTAAGGGTCATTATCATAAATATCAACAAATAGAATATTTCGGAAATCACCACTTTAGGTTTATTAGCAATGAAGACTTTAAACACAATGAATTTCTTTCCAAGAAATGGAGTTAAAGGGTTGGCAATTGAACCACAAGTTAAAAGCATAAACGAGTAACACATCATTTAATCCTTGGAATACTTTTCCCAAAAGGGCAATACACAATTCAATTCATGAATATATGAATATATATATATATAGAGAGAGAGAGAGAGAGAGAGAGCTAAAGACACATTGGAAACGCTTACCATGCATAGCATTACTTAAAACAATGCCGTTTGGGCACAAGTATAACTCTCATTATTGGCATGGTGACCACACTTTCCATCTCCAACCTCCTTCTTTTACTTTCAAGCATCCTTATATATTATCGACAACAAGATATATTAATTCTAGACTTTAGATACAAATTTGAGCAACTAACCAAATTATGGGTCTTAGACAAATGTGATTTCTTTCACAATTCGACATGCTAGTTTTCATTAGAATCACGTTTCAAATCATAACTTATTAACACACAGCCCATGTTTAATCACCTTCTCAAACAGTAACTTAACAAAGAAGAACTTTTGGAGTACAATTTGATCGCATATATCTGTTGACACAAGGCTTGTTCGGAATAATCAATTTATAATGAGCAACGTGGGACTTACAAGGCCATTATGGGGTTCAATTCTAAAAGAGGAGTTTAGCCAACATACCTTGTTTGAGCTTTCCTTAAGTCACTACAACGTCCCAACACTTTTAGCAAAAACAATATATATGAAGATAGCAAAAATTGGATAATAATTAGAAGGATTCACATGGTGTAACTCTCATAGGAATTTTGCCAAACACCTAGTATGCAAAATGGACTACAAAGCTCTACAATGGTAATCTCTTCCTCCCTCAACCAATTTCAACAAGAAACTACCCAGACTAGTTCATTAACCCCACTTACTACAACCTATAGTCACATGCATGGCCTATTTACAACCCCACAATATACTATAACTCATAACCTCTTGCATGAAAGCTTAGGAGTAGGACTTATCTGGGTAGATAATAATCTAGTAATTGACTTCCTTGATTCTTGAAGGTTGGTGCAAGATTGGATGATTAATATGTTTGGTTTCCTCCTTCTCTCTCTAAAATTCTCTTTCCTCTCTCTAAAATCATTAGATGATCGTTCTAAAATAAGCCAAAGGCTATTTAACAAAATGGGGTCGGGTTATAAAAATCAGGAAATGGACCCTCCGATCTCAACTCTGCAGTCGCAGAATTGCGACAGTGGATCACGTTTGCGGTCCGCAAACTGGACCGCGAAATGGTCCTCAAAAATCTTGGCTAGACTGGTCAGGTCTGCGACCGTTCTGCGGTCCGCAGACCATTTATGCGGCCGCAGAATGAATTATGCGATCGCATAATGGGCGTAAAACAACTTTCAAAATTCAACAATTCTCTGCTCAACTATGCGATGAATATGCAGCCTACAAACCGGTTCTGCGGTCGCGAAACAGACCGCAGAATTGCCTTCTTCTGCCAATAATTTCCATCAACTCCTCAGTATATTCTTCAACCCAAAAAGTCTGTACCGCTTCTACAATTCTCAAACACATAAGTTTACCTCGGCACCACAAAACTTGAATCCCTTGGCGAAATTTTATGGGGCTTTACAATATCAATATGCAACAGATTCATTCAAGTAATAATATGGCTTACTTGTTCACCAAATCTCTACCGACATCAACCTTTAAGAAGCTAGTGTACAAGATTGGGATGCAAAGGCTCAGGGATGTGAATTGATGCTCTCATCAGGGGGAGTTAATACGTGTTGTACTCTTTTTCCCTTACAAGGTTTTGTCCTGCATGGTTTTCCTTGCAAGGTTTTTAACAAGGCAACCAAAAGGCGTATTTCTAAACATGTGTACTCTTTTTCCTTCACTGAAATTTTTTTTCCCGTAGGGTTTTTTCCTAATAAGGTTTTAACGATGCACATTATCTATATACATCCACGGGAGATTGTTATAAGAGAATTAAATTATGGTAGATGTCTATTCTTCTCCATTATCTCCATAACTCCCAATACTCTAATAATTATTGGAGTTATGATTGTAACTCCATAACCTCCTCCATGATATTCCTCTCAAATGCTTAATGACATGTTCAATGACATAATTTGCAACAGTGATTCTTCACTTTTTATGCTTATATAAAGGCCTTGTAATAGATAAGAATATATATACACAATTGAAGAAGAAATAAGAATCTCTCTTCTCTTTCTCTCTATATCTCTTAACTTGTTTTTCTTCATTTTATACTGTTACTTTGAACTATATTTTATAACATACTTTTATTCGTTGCTTGTTGCCCATAGTATTATGTACCGTATACTAGTCAGGAAAAAACTGAAGATTTTATTGTTCAGGTTATTCAATTAGACTTGATTATGTAGAAACACTGTTGTAGATCAATTTAATCAGACAGTGAAATTTATATATAGAGAGAGAGAGATTGTTTGTCGACAAAAGCAAGTAAACTATGCTTTAATGTTTGACTTTGTCCGATAAAGTTTTGCAGAAAAGGGGAGTCTTTCATCCCACTTTTGCCTATGAACTAAGTCCTTTATTATTAATTTATAAGTCTCTCAACTTTAAGTATTCAAGTAATTGGTAGCACTTGTGGTCTCTAATTAAAGACATTTTGTACAAAGAGCAATTACATTGTCTTTGGTCCCAAAAATATCACCAGGTTTTCAGCCCCCTGAGACGATAATGCAAAACATCCATACCAGAAATATGAAAAAACAGATAGTCGTTGTAAATTCTAGGAGTGGACCTTAAAAACAACAACAACAAAAATTTTGTGTAATCTCGTGGAATTTGGGAGGATAATATATATCTAGAGCTAACACTTACCTGATGATTATCTGGTGAATATAGAAAGAAATAGATCATCAACTCAAGAAAAAGTTTTTAAAATTCTTTTTACCAACAAAGAGTAATAACAACAAAATAAAATAATTTAAGCGATTGAAACAAGAGGCAGTAATAGAGATCGAAAAACAAAAAATATAAGAATAGTACTAGTACATACTACCGGTAAGGAAAGAAGAATTCTCAATCACCTACTGACCTTCTACCCTAATTCTCAACCTTCACACTCTTCTATCAAGGGTGATGTCCTCGTTATAAGTTGAAGCAACGTCATGTCTTATCTAATCACCTCTCTTCAGTACTTTTTTGCAGGAGCGGCAAAGCCACATGGTCATAAGGGTGGTCAATTAACCACTCTCCGTCAAAAAATTTACACTGTGTATATAGGTAAAATATTACTCCCTCCGTTTCAATTTAGATGAGATAGTTTCACTCGGTACGGAGTTTAAAAAAAGGAGACTTTTGAAACTTGTGATCTTAAAAGCTTAAGGAATAAAAGTTTTGTGGCGTCATGACATTTATGTGGTTATAAAAGCTTTTCATTAAGGATAAAATGAATAAAATAAAAAATTTAAAGTTGAATTATTTTTAAATTTAAAAATATATCATTTATTTTAAAACAGACTAAAAAAAAAAATAACTCACCTAACCTGAAACAGAAATATTACATTATTAAACATATTTTGTGATTTAATACCCAAAAAAAGTCGAAACTCGATGAAATACCGACAAAATGGAACCAAAATATATCAAGTTAGGTAGGGGCTCAACTGACACGAAAAAATCTACACAAAACTATTCAAAACTGAAGTTGAAAATCACAGCTTTTTACAGTGGCCTACACTTTGAGCAACGTGCCTTAACTTAGTCTGGGGATAGTATCCTAGATGTTGGAGAAGTGGACAGGAAAATATTGAACTTTTCTAAGTTTTCAAATTCCAATGCAACCAATACGTAAGTTATTATGGTAGGAAAGAAAATACAACCTTTAATTTCCAACCAAAATATTCAACTATGAATCTATGAGGAAGAGGAAAGATTATAATACCACAGGCTGTCATACATTGCATTGAACGAAGTGGGCAAAATTATTCAATTTTTAGACTAAATTTAATTTGTTAAATTACACTTTTCCCTGAATTTTTTTAAGGTTGAGATTATGTGTTATTGATAAATGTTGATGACCGGAATGAATTTGAGCCACATAAAAATCAGTCTACTCTTATATTAACTGGGGAAACATAGTTTTAAGCGAAAGTCGATCCTTTTAAACGAAATTTATGTAGCACTAATCAAGTTAATAAGAGTTGTGAAGCAACGGTAAGAAATTATTCATTATTAACTAAAAATCTCGGATTAGAACTTTGATCATGAAGTTAGTTTTGTTAGGATGTGGTTTAACCTTAAATGTGCGACTTTTTGGGAAAAATTTGAATTTAATCGAATTCCAGTAAGAACATTGGACACTAGATGGGAAACATATAAAAAAGAGGACAAAATACAAAAATATTTCTATCGGCCCAAAATAATTTTATGTACTAGCTAAAAAGTATAAGTATTTTTCAAAAATACATATTTTATCGACTATTATTTTTTAGAGCGACTAAAAATATATATCTTTCAGAAAAAATAAGTCAATTACCAAGCGCACTAAAGAAAAACAATAAAAGAATTAGAATGAATTTCCTGATGTAGAAGGACAGTCCAGTTACAATGAGCTTTTTCAAGAATACCAACAAGGATTGTGGTGGAGTGATAAATACTCCTTCATTTTTAACTTAATCAGAGATTTCGGGTTCGAATCTCTGTGTATGGAGTCGTCTTTATTAGAGAGCACTTTGCTCCCAAATATGAGAATTCCTGGCGCGAACCGTACCAGACACCAAGTAGCAAAAAAAAAAAGCTCTTTCAAGAAAATTTTTTTGGGTACCACCTCATTCACTTTCTGCTGATTGTGGATCACAATTGCCACCGCTGAAATTATGACTTCACTCTGACTATTTTATTCATTATTTTTTTTTCCAAAAGTTCTTTTTCCTGCTTAACGTTTGGTAGCTTTTTATCAAATCCACCACTTTGATGATGAAGGCAAAGCAAAGGTGATTGGTTTGATTTCTAAATTCTTGCAAATTCAGAGGCTCATTCCGGATTATGAGTTTTTAAAATAAATTTAAAATAATATATGATAGCAATTTAATAAATTTCTTAGTATATATAACCAATTATCATAGAAAATTAGGAAATATCATAATTCTATTTACAATCTCACAAATATATAATCTACCCACCATAATTCGGTGTAACTGTATTTTTTTTTTTAATCTATACTAATTCTGAAACTTATTTTCCGAAATTTTAACTTAATTACAAATTGATATACAATTTACCAATTATATACAAAATAATGTATTAGAATTTAATCTTCCCTGTAAATCTTTGGTTCACAAAGACTTAATGGGAGTAGGACAAAAAGGAAAAAATTATTTTATATAAATAATTATATACTCTAGTTGTTCTTTCTGTTGCTTCTTACCACGTTGGAAAGGAATTTTTGATATTTAACTATCTGTCAGATTAATGGTTGTTGAAGCTTTCTTAAATCATTGAAGTTCCATGCTTTTGTGAAAGAGCTCAGTCTTTTCTGCAAAACTTGATTGACAATTTTAGTAGGGACGACGCATTGGAAGTTAAGAAAATTGAGTAAGTCACAAATCATGATGTGAAAGCAGTGGAGTAACTCAATATTCTCCATCATTTTGTGTGTATATATATATATTGATAAACAAATTCTTGTGATTAGTTAAGAGTCTATACTTTATAGACATACATTAAAAAGTTTTGAACTCATAAATTGAATTTTGCGAATGTGTTATTTGTTCAAAATCTCGGTGCCTTTCATTTACTGAACATTTTCACATGTTTTACTCCAAAAAAAAAAAAAAAAAGATTTAACACTTATGTGAGAGGACTTATTGTATGGTTGCTATACAGCTATAACAATATTTGGCGTTTTGATATTATCTGGTTGTTATTAGCAAAAATTATCTAAAATTTATCTTGTCCTTTTTTAGTGTTACATATAAAAAATAAGAAAAATATTCAAATTTAAAATCTCAAAAGATATGCATATTAAAAAAATCCAATACATTATTAATAAATACACTGAAAACTTTGTTCAATGAAAAGATATATGCAGATCTTTAAATAATAAACATTATGCACGATAGAAACTTTTGTGCGATGGAATGAAAATATGGAAGCATATCATTTAATGGAATTGAGTAAAATCTTTAATTATGGAAGTAACATAATATTCTTTATCATACATGGTGTATTAACGTTTTAAAATAATTGGCTAATATCTTTAAATTTATTATTGGTAATGTTAAAGATAGCGTAGTGAAGTTGTTATAAAGAGGTAAAATATAACATAAAATATCAATTTCAAGAAAAATTTGACTTTTATAATAAATGAATATTATATCAAAATGTTTATTATAGAAATGTCATGACTGTAATAAATAAATGAAAGTGCTCCCTCTTCAACCTTTAAATGAATGACATAAAATTCAAAGTTACTAGTACCTAAGGAGATAGCACACCTTTTATCTTCTCTTATAAATAAAGAACATACCTAGAGCTAACTAAAAGTCATGCGTCAAAATTCAATATGGTGTCATGTTCCAAGCATTAACAGTTCTGTCTAATTAAAACTCTATATTTAATTGGGGGCAAATTCTACTTTGGATTCTTTAATGATATCTTGAGATCTATGTTTTCATACGTAGATAATTATGGTCAAATCGCGGATAAAGGCACTTTACATACTGAATGCTGACATTTTGGAATGTAACATACAAAGTAATGTAAGCACAAAGTATAAATTCAAAACATTCCGCTTCACGCAGTTGACCTTATTTATATTCTAAATTTCCTAATGGGTAGAGGTGGGGACTGGGGTGTATGTTAGATTTACTGTTTGATAATTACATAGAAAATAACAAGATACGTAGATATGTTTAGAATAAATAGTGATTGGCACGAAGGAACTCATTTTATATGAAAATTTTCAATAAAAATGTATTCTAATGATTGATTTGTCAATGAAAAATAATGTCTTAATAATAGTAACAAATCGAATGCGTGTTTTGATAAAATTTTGTATGTTAGACAATTGGAAGGAGGCCTTAGCATAACCGGTAAAGTTACTGCCATGTAATCAGAAAGGTCCCGAGTACAAACCGTGAAAACAACCTCTTACAAAAATGCAGGATAAGACAACGTACAATAGACTCTTGTGATCCGACCCTTCCCGACCCCACAGATGAGCTTAGTGCACTAGCCTGCCCTCTTGTCGTATATTAACAATTGATAATATGTCAAGATGAATGCAAGGAAAACAACTTCCATACATAAGTGAGGGAAGCCATTTTCCCTTTTGATGAAAAACATTTCCTCATAATCAAACCACAAAATAACTTTTTTATGAAAACATACTCCAAAACAATGACTGCCATCTCGAAAGTTGACCTATAAAGTTAGTAGAATTTGAGGAAAGAATATCACAACGCAGCATCATGATATCATTTCCTCAAGTATTTCAGGAGAGAGAAAAACAAAAGGAAAATGGGTTATTTCCTGTATTGAGACTAAGATGATTAGTTGATTACTTCATTAACAAAACTATAAACAGCTGTTCTCACTTCTCACTGTATAACAACATTCATGACTGCATGTTTTCGCTGAAGACGTCTTCGTCTGTTAGTTTCTGCATAAGTGACACTGGAAGTGGAACCAAGCAAATACCTTTGCTTTGTACATCAATTTGTTTCCCCCTGCTATTCTGTTTACTTCATTCATAAATAACTCAAGGCGATAACAATAATTTATGCATTAGATTGAACGATTAAGTATATTTTTACCTGCGCGTGAAAAAGAGAATCACTGTTGTGAGAAGTGCTTTCCATACTACACACGTTCTGCAGACAAATGAGTAAATAAAAAAATGCTCTTCTTTGTTTACTTCAATGCACTGAGACTGGTTAGAACCTGAATCTGATCTTGAAGAGCCTTGATAGAGTTGTAAGCCTCATGGAGGACTGAAGCTGCATCAGCCTGCAATATGAGTCATGTCTTTTTGAGTATTGGCTATGTAATTAGAGAAAAAGAGTGAAGCTGGTTAGTCACCAAAAAAGGATAAATATTGAATGTTTTTCTGGCAATTAATTACCTTGCCAAGGGGAGAAACTAGCTTTTGCAGCAGTGCAATCTTGTCCGTTATCTTCTGGCTTCTCCATAGCCTCTGGCTTTTCCTCACTGGCACCTGCTACACAAGACAGAACAACACCCTTTAGAAAGCTAGTCAATTAATTTGAGCTGCTGATAGAGCTACCTTTCACTAGAATGCCTCTTATCATCACCAATAATATGGGAAAAAAGAAGAAAAAGACTAAAGAGTATGGTTACAGACCCTTTTTCGTCTTTTAGTGAACTGAAGATCAAAACGTGTGCATTTTCTTTTGATAGATGAGATCAAAGAGTGTACATGACAAACGATTTACATCAGACCACCAAATACTTTCCCTCCATGTGATTGCCCAACTGCTATAACTGAAACGATTTCTTAGTTTGTCCTCATTTCCTCTTTACCAGTGAGATTTTCTTTCTCCTCAGGAAAACATAATTCTCTGATTCACAAACAATGGATAAAAGAGTCTGAAAATGAGAGCAAAAGGGTGTCTGCATTATGCAACCATGGATGGAAGATAAGTATCTAAATGTAGGTTCTGCAACCAATAATTTAGCGGCACATTGTGTTCAATATACTTCCATCTTTTTTAGTCTCTTTCTATTTATAGCCAACTAGATTTCTATTTTGGGTCTTAGGCCTATTTTCACAAGACCACATAAATACTAATTGTCATGTACTTTTCTAAGTTTATAAGATTGAAGATTGAAACCCTTGAGAGGTGTAGGGTATCTAGTTCTACTAGTAAACTCTTACTTCCTCTAATTAAGGTATGTTTAATGGTAATTTGTTTCTTTTCAGCTTAATATTTAGGTTGTTTGTTGGAATTCTAGCAAGGATTTGAATCTTTACTCAAGTTTGTGGTTTGATCTCATTGAAGGCCCAACTCCTTTGTTAATTTAACTTGGTTGCAAAATTAGTATTAGTTGCTTGTTTCCAATCTATCTTTATCCTTTGAATCTACATATACTAGATTTCTCAAAGGAAAAAATTGAAGCTCAAGCTAATACGACTAATTCACAGGATGAAAAGCCAAATTCCCTAAAGTGAAAAATCAGCATAAGAAACGTTGAGATCATGACTCATTAAACTTGAGCAGTCCAGAACTCACTTCTCCAGGATTATGAAGTAGATGAATATCATGCTTTGGTAGTGTCAACGTACAATCAATTAAGCATCCCTCGCTACAATCATAGCTTCAGAAACATGGTGTTATGAGAGAAACAAACATTCATGAGAAACCTAAACCAAGGAACAGATATATTGCAATAACAAATACAGACAGAAAATTGGAGCATATACAGCTGCGTTACTCATGGAACCCTAAAAAACAAAGTTGAGGGGGCAGGGTGGAGAAGGAAGGTGCGTACCCATATATTTCCCCAAAGCTTCCTCTCCCAAGGTTAAATTTGCTTAGACCTCTGTCAGTGCCCTCTGACAGCATTCTTTTCCATTCTGCCTTTTTCAATTTTCTAAAAGAAAGTATTTACACATACAGATAGAAGAGCTGACCCACAAACAGAAAAACAAATCCTCTTTATTATCAATTGTTCAGTCATCATCGGACAGACAAACAGCAGAACTTACATTAGTAGCTTCCCCTGCAGATAAAGAAGCTCCCTGTACACTGCCCAGTGAATGAAAGTCAGATAGGTCTACTGAATCAATGTTACAGCCAATATCTGATAAAGGTAGCATAAAATTAGGCCTGTTTGCACGAGATCGATTCTCCATGTCTAGAAGCAATTCCCGTGCAGAGAGATATGCATTCTGCATAGCAGGCATTCCTCCAAGTCCATGGTCCAATGATGTACTCCCAGAATTCGAAAGATTTACAGCTAATTGTGGCATTATGGGTGGCTGTATTTCATGTTGCAAAACTTGCAATGGGACTGATGTTGATCGTAGAGATGAAAGTTGCGGATGTGAACATGATGATGCAGCCACCTTAACAGGTCGTGGATGACCTTGCACACCATTTGGAAGGGTCGATGAGCTGCTAACAAGGGTTGATGTAGGTACCCTGAAAGGCTGAAGATGAGGGGCTGGAGCACGAATCCCGCCACCTAATCGAGGATTACCTCTGGAAGGGTTGATTATGCTAATGAGAGGCGGCCTGCTTACAATTCCTGTAGGAAATGCTGTTGAATGACTAAAAGCAGCAGTCTGCTGATCAGCTGCAGGTGGAGATCTTAATGTAGGCTGAGAGGTCCCCCCAGAATGTGTTGAATAATCAGCAACTGGTAAATATGGGACAGAAGTCGGCTGGCCCCCTACAGATAGACGAGCTGAAGACAAACCACTGATTGGGGAAGATCTTAAACAAGCTGGGGCTGAAGCTTGCTCGCTGGCAGAAGATGAACCAGTCATAGGAGAAGACCTCAAACTGTGCTGCCGCCATACCTGATGCTGCATATAAGCAGGAGGCACAACTGGAACAAAACAAATTATGGTTACATTTAGGGGTCACGAGAAACATTGAATTCAAATCCCCCGTGTCATATTTAATGCAGATACCAATATAAGTTCAAAATTTTCTGACAGGAAATATCAACAAATGGTTAGGAACACATAAACAAAAAATATATAAATACCTTGCTGCATAACTGGACGCCCAGTAACATCAAGATCTATGCATTTAAATCTGAAAGCATTAGCCAGAGCCTTATTCATGAGAACTTTTTTCTGATTCATATCAAGCTCATTCTTCTTCAAACGATATGCTGCCTCAGCCTCCTGAAGCTTTAAATCATATTTCTTACGAATTGGTGCAGCAACAACCTCTATTTCCTTCTCGCACTCAGCTCTCAGATGCAATTTCTGTTCAAAGAGAGGAAAACAGCTTAACAAAATGAAATAAATGATGCATGGAGTCCCCGAGTGTATAATCACGGAGATATTGGACACAAACCATATCCTCGTGGCTTTTTGTCACTTGTTCTCTTTCTTTATGTTCCCTTTCCCATATGATATGAAGGGGGTCAGAATGGAAAGGAAGAGCTGAATTCCAAGTGGCCATCTGATGGGCAGGATGCACTGGCATATTGCTAGATCCTTGAAAAATGGCAACATTAACGTTATGTTGAGAGACTGCTTGACTAGGAAGCTCAGCGGAACTCTGAACCACTTGAAACGCAGTTTCAGTATTCTGAGAAGATGCATTAAGATCAGTAATGGATTGAGGATGCACTCTGCTGACTGCTGGTAAGATTGATTGATTGGAAGTAACACTTATGTTTGAGACAACAGATGCACGAGGCACCAGATTCTCCCCAGCTGGAGAAACAGCTTGATGTAAAGGTTCTGCTGCATGGGGGGAGGATCCAGGGACTGGAATAAAGTTTCTTTCAACATAGGTTTGAGATGCACTCTCTCTGTGAGTATGGTGAGTGGCAATGGGAACACCACCACCTACTGTATGATGTTGCTCACAACTGTTGGCTAACATTGCTTCAGAAGTGTTGTTTATACTAAGTAGCACATTGTTATCATGTGATCCATTATCTCCTGAAGACCGGGAACATTCATCCAAATTTACCTGATCCAGTAGAAGTGTCACAAATCAATCTGACTATATCCATAACTTACAAACGAAATGCATATGCTGGCACAACATGTAAATTTTTGAGACAGAATTGCACGGCATGTCTGCACCTGATAACACTAATTTACTTCACTGTTTTATGGATTGAAATCAAACTCTAAGGTTGCATGAAAATTGATCTGTCAAAGATGATCTAAACGGAACACATATTCACTATTTGAGACATTTTAACTTGCCCCCTGAAAGCCTTATACTACTTGTATCCAGATTTAGAACCTAAACAGACAACAGAATGATCCAACACATGCATCATATAAACATCCAACACAAAAGCAAACATACAGAATTTTGCCGCAAAGTACAAGCATTATCAGAAGAAGGAACTGCTTCTAAACAAGGCAAGTCTGCTGGCGATTCCTCTGGAGTTAATTGGTTTCCATCAATGAAGCTAATTTCGTCTCTCTGGTTTCCATCAACAGTTAGTGAATCAGAATTATTTCCCGGAATATTATTTTCTGTACCCAGTTCTTGATTAATGTTATTTATTTCAGAAATTTGATCATGTCTCACAACTTTGTTAAGAGGAGCTTCAGATATTTCCGATGAAGAGTCTTGACTTCGCTTGTCTGATGCGACTTCACCAGTATGTTCTTTGGAAAGTAGAGGAACCTTACAAGCAATTTCCTCTCCACTGCCACCTGAATTACCTGCTTCATTGGACTGCTCAATTGCAGCAACCAATGCTCTCCCCGTGGTGGTGATCTCAGCTTGCTCTTCTGAAACTGAAGCTTCTAAGACATTAGTAGATAGAACAGGAAGAACATGGCACTCGTCTTGAGAAGATGCAGGTGCATCAGATGCTGTCACGTCACCATGCATGCCAGAGACAAAATTGTCCGGACACTGTAACTCAACATGCTGTCCACACACAGGGGTAACAGTCTTGGGATTACTGTCAGAGACATTTAAACTTTCCTCGGAGCACCCCATGCCGCCCCCAGAATCAGATCCAAGCAAATGGAGCTCATCAACCACATAATGGGAATTATGCATCTCCTCATTCCTCATAGCAGAGAAATTAGCCTCAAGCTCTTTGAGTTGCTTGTCCTTTTGGCATTTGTGCTCTTCCATTTTCCTTGCAAACTCAGTTTCTAATGCTTTTTGTCTATTCTTAGTTGCTGCAGTCTGACCATGTATAGAACGAAGAACAGCTATCTCCATTCTGTACTCCTTCTCTAGCTCTTCCTTTTTCTTCTCCCAGATTCTATGGAACTCCTCAATTTTTTCTTGTTGCTTTTGTCCCAGCATTGATATTTGCCTGTCAAGTCTGCGTTGAACCTCCTTAAAGACCTTTTCCCTTTGACTATCCATAATTTTTTCCTTAGGAATTACACTGCCTTCTCCACTGAACCCTTTATCTAGTAACCTGTCTTTGATATCAGTTTTCACATTCAGTAGGGTAGATACTACTGTTTGCGACATGCTTCCCTTATATGGGTCTTCTTTAACAGATTTCACTGATGATATAGGATATCTTGGAGCATTCTGATCCAATCTCCGCAAAAATATCTTCTTTAAGGAACGCAGCTTCAGATAGACATTGTTTGCCTCTTCTTTAGTGCATCTAAACTGTAACTGTTGTTTTACGAGCAAGAATATATCGTCTTTGTCGATCTTTTGCTTCGCGATTGAAGCCGCGATCCAAGACTGACAAATTACAGTAGACATCAATGAGAACACAAGTACAGTAAAATTCACTAAAATGAACATGTAAATTTAAGGCAACAATAAAGATATCTCAGGATACAAAGAGAGTTATGAAATGAGAGGGAACCTTTTCCACAAAGCTTTTTTATACACTAACGACTACTTTACCATTAGCAAAAATTCAGCATGTTAAACTTGTAACCTCCACAAGTGAACAGTAACTAGTTTTCTCTCTTTACTTTTTCGTGAGAAAAGTGTTTCCAGTATAAAATCCCATTCGTGCAAAATAATATTGGAAATACCCAATAGCTAGAGTTACTTGCACATAGAGAAAAAAATTAAAGAGGAGAGTTTAGATCAGGGCCTTGAAATCAAAAGAGTTATACGTAAAAGGAGAAGCACGTAAGATGATGGATACAGAGGCAAGGAGCAAACAAATTTTCTTGCCCTCCCCTTCTCTCTTTTTTTTTTTTTTTT
>MCJB01026310.1:176899-214463 GCA_002018475.1 Nicotiana obtusifolia
CTTTTTTTTTTTTTTTGATTAGGTCCCTCCCCTTCTCAGGTTCCGCAAAGCACCAAAAACTAAATAAAAATGTAAATCAGAAGAAACAACACAGAGAAATTCGCAAAGATCTTCAGTTAGAAGTTGCCTTAGTTCTGCCAAAACTTCAAAGAACCTAGCATTGGGTTAGACATGATTTGCCTTGAAACTTGAAGTTTTTGTTGGATATGAAAGACTTTTGTAGCACTTATGAAGCTGAGAGCTGTTTGAATTGATGCCATCCAATCTATGCATTCCAAAAGTCCCATGCCCAAAAGAGATGCGTCCGAACTTGAAGTTTGAAAAATGTCAGAAGTACTTTATTACTATATATGTCCATATGCGTGTGTGTCAAAAATAGGTGAAATTTATATTTCATCAGTCCACAAGAAAGACCATTCAAATTGCTGGCAAGCTTCTAATATGATTATCCACAACAACAAGAACAACAACATACCCAGTGTAATCCCACAAAGTAGGGTCTGGAGAGGGTAGAATGTACGCAGACCTTACCCTGACCTTTGTGAGGGTGGAGAGGCTATTTCCAATAGACCCCCGGCTCAAAGAAATTTTAAAAGAGGCAGACACAACAAGTAGTAATAACAGCCAGATAAAGAAAAATTCCTAATACGATTATATCTACAAATATTTGTCACCACAATCCTGATACAATTATATCTACAAGTATTTGTCACACATATATAAAATTATGTATAACTGATATTCAACACAGAAAGGGTAAAATTATGATTTACATAACTAGTATAATCTAAGAATAAAAAACACAAGCAAAGAGACATTGAAAGTGGATGAAAAAAAGATACTAACCAGAGATATCTGGAAAGCCTGCAAAATTGTTTCAGGTTCCTTACTAACACGATGATTCTCCATAATATATTCCAAAAACTTTTCTGCAGTATGCCTGATGACTTCCTGCATTTAGATTTTAGAGCCATATCAACACAGTGAAAGACCGGGGTCGTGACTTTAAATGTAGTAGTTAAAGTTGGAACTTGAGTATGGTAGTCTTGCCAGAATACCTTTTTTTATTTTCCTTTACACACAGCACCAACATCACTTAAGTTTTTCTCCTGATATATCATACCAGCCCTCCCAACAACCCAACCCTTTAAAAACCAAAGGAAGGGAAAGGGAAATAGAACAAACTATACAAGATAAGAGGTTCGTCATGGTAGATTAGGAAGGGCAAGATAAATTTCTTAAGAATGAGTCATAAGCCAACACAAAATGCTTTTCAAAAGCATCATCGAAGAACCTAAAGCTCTTAGGAGGGGTGAGGGGCAGAAATGCAACAGAAAGGATGAACAAATTATCGTAGTAAGATTCACTTTCAGGTTAAGGAAACGGAGCCGGCACATTTTTATGAAATGTTGGATAACCAAACATGTGCTAAGCTACGAAGAGAGGACAGCCAAATGGAAATAGCTTTCATACAAAAAATGAGGAATATTTGAGCAAATGACGAACAAAGCGATTATAGGAGAATAATAAAATATAAGATTACTTAACTGAACACCATCACTCTTGAAAAATAAGTACTGGCTTTAGGTAAGATCTAAAATTTGTAGAACGTAAGACAACCTCATTGACAGTTATTGAAGGAAGTTCTCAAATTGCAGCGCCCTTATGTTTTTGGTCAACGCGCTTCTAACCACTTAACCAAGAGCCGAACTGACATAGTCTGTTTTGTGCGAACAATTTCAAGAAGTGGATGCTACAGGGCTTTAAAGAAAGAGTTACAACAGCAAACACAAGGCGTCCTGTAAGTGCTCGTAATGTTTTATTACTCAAACAATTTGGTTAAAGCCACTAACAAAACTCTAAACAAAGGAGTAAATATCCGAGGTAAGTTAACCAGGGCGTACAGCTTTCACCTGAACAGAAAACTGACCCTTTTGCAACATTTCACAGCGTACACGCATTTTACACCATTTGTAGATATGAGATTAGCATTTCCTTCTGTGGAAAACAGATTTAAAAAATCTATACGACGTGTAATATAGAAGTCAATACCGAAACTTTTATCACTCCAAAAAGTTTTGCAATCTCAGCTTTTAGATGGATATGGAGGCTCTTCTGCTCATTAAAGAGGATTCTTCTTTCTTCAGGCGCAACCAGGTCTCCCTCACGCAACAAACTAGATGGAGATTTAGAACCATGCTCCCCATCAATACCATCATCTTCACAATGATCTGACCCAAGAAAGACATATTAGCAGCTGTTACTAAAGAGGCGCCACATGTAATCAATCAGCAAGAGTATGTTCTTCTAGAAACAGTTAAATATATGGTGCAACAAACATATACTAACATGACGATAATCTATTCAAAATTGTTTACTGAAGAGATACCTCTTTTCGAGCAGTTTTTAAAAACGAAAAGTGCAGAAAAGCAACAAGGTCTATGCAGTGTTGTGAAAAGCGCTCGCTTCAACGCTTTAAGCGCGAAGCAAATCGAGGCGTTTGAGTGTAGCGCATCTGTTGGGTGAAGCGTAGCAGGCAGTTGAATGCGAGCGCTTCTGCCCAAAAAGCGAGGGGGGCTACATGAATCACTGTCTATTTACATTACAACGATGACAACAACAATTACACCTCAATCCCAAGCAACTTGGTGTAGGCTACATGAATCACTGTCTATTTCACTCTATTTGGACTCATTGAATTCCAATATTCCATAACTTGGGGTTTTCAAACACTTTGAGGTTATCTACGATTTCTATTGACATACACATCTCTATATATACAACACCTTATATAGGCGTACCGTCATGAGTGATGACTAAACCTTAGTCCAAAGTAGTGATGTCACCTATATTGACCTTTTTCTTTAATTGTGTTAAAATTTTGCTATATCTGCATGGATTCAGATATATTATAGTCCCTACATCATCCCATTTAGCACCTTCAATTATCCTTTATTTTTCTTTTTTTGATAAGCTAACACCTTCGAATATCATTATTTAAACATATGGACCAGTGGATTCAGAGGTCTGTGTAGGAAATACCAAATCATTCACGCAATCTTCACTCCTTTTATCATCTATGTGTTACTTGCACTTTTTGTTGAATGTGATCATATCTGATCTTATCAAACCTTATATGATCACACACCAATCTTGACAGTTGTATTTCAACAACACTCATAATGAAAATTATAGGCAATGCATGAAGCTTCTTTACTCTTCCAGCATCCCAAGAGAGAGGTGATCTTGTGCTACTTCTCTTTGTTATTACAATAAAAAGGCCAAGGAAAACAGAAACAAGAAAAAGAGAACTTCAAGAAAACAATTGGCTTACCCGATGCAGTACCTCCTTTATTTTGCTTTTTGAATAATAACTTGTAAGTTCTGCCATCCAGTCTCTTCCTTTTTAAGCCAACAGATGCTGCAGCATTTTTCTTGCTAGTGCTAACATTTTCAAATTCCGTTGTCAGCTTCTTCGCAGTCTTCTCTCGGTTCTCCTCCTTCTTTGTACTAGACGAATTGGATTCTCTCCCTAAGTACCTTGATGTTGATGTAGAAGAGCACCTCTCAGACCTTTTTAAAGGTGTCGGATTATTCTGTTGTTCAAGTCTCACAGATTTCCTCTTAGCAGGAGGAGTAGATGGTGTTCGCATCTCTAGGCGCTCAGACTTCCTTGTACTTGCAGGGCTTAAAGCCTTTTGTTTCGATGAGGTTTCCTGAACTGAGCTTCTTGTGGATCCCTCTGTCTTTCCAGAACCACGACTTGATGATCCTTTACCAACCAGTTTGTTCTCTGAGTTATTACTCTCATTATCCTTCTTTTTTCTCCCAGATGTAGCATCATTAGCCATCTTCAGCTGTGATAAATAAACCTCAAATTATGTCGGATGATTCTTACTATACCAAGTACTCACAGTGCAAATAATCCAAATGCAAAAAACAAAAACCAAAGCTTCCCTGACTAACAGTTGAAGCTTAAAGATAGAAAGGTGCGAGATTAAAAGCCATCCTGCAACAAGGCTCTATGCAAATTAGCATAAGCCCACTGAAAGTTGCCTGTTTTAATAGAACCCAATAAATGGCAATTATACAGGAAACTATTTCATTGTCTTGGAAACAGTTTACCAGCTTTCCCCCTCCCACCGACCGGGCAGCTCAGTACAGAAAGCATCCCATGCTCACGCAGGGTCCGGGAAGGGCCGCATCCCGAGGGGTGGAATGCAGGCAGCATTCTTTAATGCGAGCAATCAATGGCTGATTCCACAGCTCGAACCCCCTCCCACCAACCCTGACCCAAAAGTTCAGCTGCAAGCCCAATCGGTCAGAAGAATTACAAAAAGCGATTTCCTAAATATAATAAGGAAATGGTTCGACATAACACATTTACAATTTGAATAGAAGAAAATAACAATATCTTATGTTATATTTTCAGATTTCTTAAAACATAAAACTAAAAAAATAAAATAAATGGCCCAAAAACCCAGTTGACCCCAAATTTCAAAAGAATCTGATTTTTAGTCATAACAAAGCAATTTCCTGTGTAGTATCATTATTCAAAATCAAGATTTGCTTATTCCGTAAAGTCTAATTGCCTGCATGTAAGCTCTTAAAGGATTTGACCAAAAAAAATAAACAACACACACATAATAAGTTTAAGCTCCACTGTTGAAAATGCTTAAGAAACTATAAACTTTTGAACTATATTCAGTTACTAGCAAAAATCAAAGAAGAAACTTACTTTAAAACCCTAAATCAGTGTAGTGTATGTACTATTAGCACACTCGTTCAATGGCGTGGAAGAGCTGAAGTTTCCGTCAAATCGTTCCAACTTTTGCAACTCATAAATCGAAATTCCGGATAATCCGCCCGGCGTTCCACTTTTTCCCGCTGTCCCTTTGCTAATCTCAGTTCAACTTAGCTAAATATCACCAACTCATTATATTTTGCTATAGTATCATAAAAGTATTTGCACGCGGAGTTTAAGAAAAAAGTATTTTTAAAATTTTTTTATCTAAAATAATTTAAAATATAAAAGTATATATTTCTTAGATCAACTAAAAAAAGAGTGTCACCTAAATTAAATTAGAAAGAAGAAATATTGGTTTTCTTGTTTCCTTCTAGTGGCTATTGTGATACTTAGATAAGATTAACCCATTTATTAAAAAAAATAGTTTGATGATTTTTATGATACTTAAATAAAATTTAAAAATTCAACTTTTTCATTATAAAATAAATATAATTTAGTGATTTTGGTTCGGTAAAGTGAAAAATTAGTCCTCTGAGTTGCACTAGAATTAGAAGAAAAAAAAATAGTTTGATTTTGCATAAATTGCTTTGTTAGATTGAAAAGGCACACCACTAAAGTGACCCAACTACTCAAAATACTATTATAATAATGGATGTGGGCATGAATAGCGCTTTTATATGATCAAAATTATTAAGATTGGATAGTAATTATAACTCGATCGGTAGCTAGTTTAACTGCAATGGACGACAAGTTTTTGATATGTCTTATACTGCTCATCAAATCAATAATTATATAATATGCATGTTATTTATTGTGAAATTTAAATAAAATGTAAAATAATTAAATATTCAATAAGGCACACTAGAACTCATACATAAAACTTCCTGATGAAGGAAATAGAAAATTAAGAGAATTCTAAAACATAGTTCAAAAAATTAAATGTTAAACTATAATCCATAAATTAGTTTCATAAATCGTTATATATTTTGCCTTAAATATTTGGCCGTTCAAAGTTAAACTAATTACTTGGGCGCTTGCTGGGTGCAAAGATATTTATAGAAAAAATGTATCTCACTTTTTGATACCTTATAAACTTGTCGACATCATTTTTTCTCGTGAGCAGTCTCAAATTTTTAATTATGAAAAAGAAATTCTTAAATTTATGACTCATTTGATCTAAGTATAGTTTATCAGTTTCAGCTTATATGATTATATATAATTTAAAATGACACGAAATTGTAAGAAAGAGATGAAGATATTTAGAATTTATGGTCTTAAATATGCTCTAGTATTTATGTAGCTGTGAAATATTTGAAACTTGTTGTCATAATATTTACGTGGCTATAAAAGTTTCACCGTAAAAATAAAATAAAAAGTAAAAAAGTTAATTATTTTAAATTTAAAAGCGTGCCATTCATTTCTTGAAAACGGAAAAAAAAAGCATATCACATAATATAAACTGAAGCATGGTGAATAAACTATTCAATTAAATACTCTTTTCATTGACATTTTCACAGTCCGATATTGTCATGACCCAAATGTATGTCGTGATGGCACCTAGTTTTAGGGACTAGGTAAGCCTAACACTTACTGTTTAGTGATGACTCAACCAACAAGTATTAAATATAAAATAGAAATTTCCCACAATCCCAAAATCGGTAGTACAAGTCACAAGCTCTACAGAGTTTACTAGAAAAAAAATCTCTAAATACAACTGTTCCAGAATAGAATCAACAGTGCAGGAAAATATCAAAAGGTGACTCTGAGGCCTGCGAACGCGACAACAGGTATACCTTAAGTCTCCACAGCAATGTCCAATCAATTAGCAAGATTATCAACACTGAGGTACCTGGATCTGCACAAAAAGATGTGCAGAAGCGTAGCATGAGTACACCACAGCGGCACCCAGTAAGTATTAAGCCTAACCTCGGTAGAGTAGTGACGAGGCCAGGTCAAGATATCTACCAGACATCTAAACCTGTACAATTTTACATAAAGCTAACAAGGAAAGGATATCAATATAAGGCCAATAACAAAAGAATTTTCAATTCAAATCAACAACGAAAACAATGAAAACACGAGTAGCAACGAGAAAACAATCAAGTGATTAAGCAACCACAAAGTCAGAGATCAAATAATATATGAGTGGGTCCAAGTAAGGAATCATATGACAAATCAATCAATTAAATTATTTATAATGCACGTATTTCGACATAAATACCCGAGGTATCACTCCACGAAATCTCAATTCATGATTCACGACTTTTAATTCTTACACATGTGGCATCTTGTGCACATCTTTCCGGATCACTTTTGCACAGGAAACCCTTGTGCTACCATGTGTATAGTTTCCGTATCAATATCAACAAGGATGACCAATGAATAATTTAAACACAATTAAATACAATTTTCAAATTAAATACAGTGAAACATCAAATGAGTCATTAAGCCAATTTGAGATTTAAATAAGGTAAAATAGTGGAGGGGTTGTATAAATAGAATATCAATTGAGTTTAGTTTAGAAGTATATGAGACCCGATAAAATATCGTATTTATACAAAATAAGACATTCAATCAAGTCTTAACGAGATAAATATGAGATTTATTAAGGTAAAACGAAATAGTAATTTTTCACGCAAATTACACGACAATAAGATAATAAGAAGGTTGAGATATCAATTAGAGTAAAAATATAATCACCATTTAATTTAGTAAATCTCCGAATAAAATATGAGTTTTATTTTTGAAAGATACACAAGGGAACCACGTGAAAATTCTTTCATTTACCTCTGCTATATTCTCAGCAACTTAACATATCACATAGGATGCATGACTCACACAAAAAGTCCATATTGTTCCATTTTAATATATTGACAGTTAATTAATTATGATCGAAATACAATAAAGTGATATTAAAAACCACAGAAATCGTCCTAGCATGAAATGCTTCATGAGAATCACAATCGGAATCAACCTTAATATCACAATTTCATATATGTACATTTATTGCGGAGTGCAACCCGATCCCATACAATATTAATCATATCTGTTGCGGCATGCAACCCAATCCCACACAATAATAATCATATCGGTTACAGCGTGCAACCCGATTCCTCACAATAATAAATCATATCTATTGCGGCATGCAACCCGATCCCTCACAATAATAAATCATATCTGTTGCGGCGTGCATCCCGATCCTCAAGCAACACAAATTAAGCAACCAATTTACAACCAACTATGGTATACCACAAAATCAAAAGGAATAACGAGGATATACAAAGAAGTCACAACTAATGAAAAAGGCTACACGATAGCTCACGAAATCAAATAGCAAGAAAATGACAATCCATAAGTCAATGCACAATTTATGAGCATCAATTGACAATTAAGGCATGTAGCAGGTAAAGCATGAATTCAACGAGTGATTACAATAAACAATTAGCATATAAGGGTGAACTTGACAACAACGATAGAACATGTGCTAACGATTTCAAGTAAAACACATACAAACAATTCTAACAACAAAAGATATAATCATGAAACGATATTTACAATCAATTGTATAAAAGGAACCTAATGGTCCAAACTGGTCAAATACCACATATAGGTCGTGTATTCACTCATCACCTCGCGTACACAACTTTCACATAACACGAATGACACAATCATCTCAAATCCTAAGGGGTGGTTTCCTCCACACAAAGTTAGACAAGACACTTACCTTAACGGAGTTAGGCCGATATCCCAAAATAGTCTTCTTGCACGAAACGACGTTCGGACGGCTCCAATCTAATCAAAATATTTTTATAACTTAATTACAATTCATAGAAAATAATTTCGGATAATAATACGTCGATTATCAATTTTATTCTAAAAGTCAACCGAAAGTTAACGCGGGGCCCACTTTTTGGAACCCGACAAAAATTCACGAAATTCGAACACTCGTTCCGATACGAGTTTAACCATACAAAAATTATCGAACTCACATCGGATCGTCTTTCAAATCTTCATTTTTCGTTTTTGACAGATTTTACAAAACCCCCATTTTCTTCAATTAAATTCACGGATTCATGATGTAAATAAGTACGGAATCATGAAATATAAATGATTTAGGAGAAAGAACATATACCCAGTTCAAACTTGTGAAAAATCCCTCTCAAATCGCCCAAAACCAAGGTCTAAAACTCTAAAAAATGAACAAAAATGTCGGACTCTGGACTTATACATTCTGTCCAAGCAAGTCGCATATGTTAAATGCGACTTGTCTCATTATTCCAGGCAAATATTTGCAGTACCAGTCTTCAGTAAATCGATTATACTTTCTGTAACAAATGTCCAAATGATGAATGGTTTATCTTTCGGGAAACTAGATTCAAAGGGCTACAATTTTCATATTTTGATCATCGCCAAATTCCTTACAGATAACGAGATATAAGCTTTCAAAGTCAGTCCTGCGTGGTAGAAATTTCTGCGATGCACACTGCCAGGCAAAACAACTGTAGAACAGGCTTTAGTTAATCGATTATAACTTTCAATACAAATGTCCGAATGATAAATGGTTTACATTTCTAGAGACTAGATTCAAAGGGCTACAACTTTCACTTTTTGGTTCATCTCCAAATTCTTTACAAATTACGAGATATAAGCTTCCAAAGTCAGCCCTGTGCAGCAGAAATTTCTGCGATGCACACTGCCAGGCAAAATAACTACAGTAACAGGCTTCAGTTAATCGATCATAACTTTCTGTACAAAATTCAAATGATGAATGGTTTACATTTCTGGAAACTAGATTCAAAGGACTATAACATTTGTTTTTTGATCATCTCTAAATTCCTTACAGATTACGAGATATAAGCTTCCAAAGTCAGCTCTGTGCAGCAGAAATTTCTGCGATGCACACTGCCAGGCAAAACAACTGTAGTAACATGCTTCAGTTAATCAATCATAACTTTCTGTACAAATGTCCAAATGATAATGGTTTATATTTCTGGAAACTAGACTCAAAGGTTACACCTTTCATTTTTGGATCATCTCCAAATTCCTTACAGATTACGAGATATAAGCTTCCAAAGTCAGCCTTGTGAAGTAGAAATTTCTGCAATGCACACTGCTGTAGCCAAAAACCAGCAGTAAAAAATGGCCTGGAAATGGTCCGAAACTACTCCGAAACTCACCCCAGCCTATCGGGACCCCGTCCGAACATAGAAACAAGTCTCAAAATATATTACGGACCTACTCGAGGTCTCAAATCACACATAACAACGGTAAAACTACAAATTGCGCGTCGATTCGGACTTATAAGTTTATGAAATTTTCAATTCTATAACTCACGCCGAAACATGTCAAATCAATTCGGAATGAACTCAAATTTTGCGTACAAGTCCCAAATGACATAGCGAAGCTACTGAAATTTCTGGAACCATAATTCAAACCCGATATCATCAAAGTCAACTATCGGTCAAACTTATAAATTCAAAATTATAAAATCAAGCCTTTTATCTTATTTTTTTATTTTCCAAAAACTAACGGAAAACATGCTTGCACACCTCGGAATAACTTCAAACTTTGTACACTAGTCGTATTAAATTGTTATGAAGCTGATCAAAGTCTCGGAATCCAAATCGGGACCTGGTATCAACAAAAATCCAATTATGGCCAAATTTAGAAATTTTTTAAACCTTTAAATTTCTAGTTTCTGTCAAATGGCGATAATTCAAGCTAGAGACTTCTAAATTTGATTATGGGAATATGCCCAAATTCCGAATCATGATATGGACCCACCAGAATCGCCAAAATACTGATCCGGGTCCGTTTGCTCAAAACATTGATCGAAGTCAACTCAAATGAGTTTTAAGGATAAAATTTCACATTTTCTTTGGTTTTTCATATAAAATTTTTTCAAAAAAAGATACGGATTGCGCATGCAAATCGAGAAAGGTTGGATAGAGCTATTCGAGGTCTCGAATTACATAAATGAAGGTTATAATTAAAAATGACCTATCGGGTCATCACAAATATACACCATAGAGAAGGAGGTGTAAAGAGAAAGGTGTCTTTTAAGGCGGTCAAAGTGACATAAATTGTGGTTGATTACCAATGAGAATTTCACTTTTTAGGTAGAAACGTAGTTATTCTAAAGAGCTTCTATTTAGAAATTAGTCAACGTGTCCTAAATTTTAATTTTTCAATTTAATATTTTTCAGGACACAAAGTTCGATTTTATTTTAAATTTTCAGAACAAAAGAAGTACTGACTAATCCCTAAATAGCCGCCTTAAAAATGATTATTTATGTACTCCCCCCTTTTTTTAAGTGATCTGAACCAGAGGCTAGCCCAACCGAACCCCATGACTTTAACGGCCGAGTGACATGGGTTAGGCAAAAAGCCCCAATTTTAGATGATTTGCAGCAGTACCCTATTTGTGTCACCTTTTAACATTTTCCTATTTTTAAAAATTATTGATTTGGTAGCCAGCTGACAAAAAATTGATAATAATATGACAATTATACCTGACAAAAGATATAAAAGCTGCATCACGCATTAATCGCGTTCTCCTCCATCACTCCATTCCTCCTCAGACCTCCTCTCCTCTCAACAGCTTTATCAAAAAATCAGAAAGTTGAACTAGATTCATATTTCGAGTTCAAAATTATAAAATACATTGTAAGTATTGTAATTCATCTCCAGAATTTGGTTTAGTTTGTGAAACTGATTGATCTTCATGATATATGTTTCTGCAATTATTTTCGTAATTCGTCATGCTTATGTTTTAAAATTAAAAAACAAAATCGGAATTCAATTATGTCACGACCCAAATCTCCCTCCAGAAGATGTCGTGACGGCACCTAGTCTCTAAGACTAGGTAAGCCTAACAGTTGCGGAATAACTGAAATAATAACAGAAATAACGGCTAAACCTTAACAATATTAGTGTGTGTGTGTGTGTGTGTGTGTGTGTGTGTATATATATATATATATATATATATATATATATATATATATATATATNATATATATATAAGTAAAGCTGAAAAAGTACCGCTCGGCATATACAAGTAAAACCAACAACTCTGAGTATCTCCCAAAGACCCGGTAGTCACGAGTCACAAGCTCTAAGAAATTGTTCTAACTGTTTCTATACATAAGTATCTAGCAAAAATAAAGAAGAACAACATAAAAGGATAGAGGGGGACTCTGAAGTCTGCGGACACTGGCAGATATACTTTGAAGTCTCCGTAGAAGCAGCAAGTATGCTCAACTAATAGCGGGGCTGGTAAGAAGTACCTTGGTCTGCACGCAAAACATGTGTAGAAGAGTAGCATGAGTACACCACAATGGTACCCATTAAGTGCCGAGCCTAACCTCGGTAGAGTAGTGGCGAGGTCAGGTCAGGGCCCTATTGGAATATAATAATTGAGGCAGAAGATATAGTAATATAATGAAAGGCTGAGAATTTAACAACGAGAAATACAGAAGAGGAAACTACACAACAAATAGGGGTAAACAATAGGGGGCACTCCCGAGGTACCGCCTCGTAGTCCCAAAAGTAAATTTGCAACATGGGATCTCCCGAGGTACCGCCTCGTAGTCCCAAAAATAAATATGCAACGGAGATCTCCCGAGGTACCGCCTCGTAGTCCCATAAGTAAAATGCAACGGGGATCTCCCGAGGTACTGCCTCGTAGTCCTAAAAGTAAATATGCAACGAGAATCTCCCGAGGTACCGCCTCGTAGTCCCAAAAGTAAACACACAGCTCGAAACCGATGGAAACAATAATTAACGGCAAGAAATCCTACAGTTTAAGACTAAATACAACTCAAGGAAAAGCAAGAATTCAACTAAGCATGTTGCACATATTTCAAATAAGCATTTAAGACACGTAGACATGCGATATTAGGCTAAAAAAGATAACTGCACATGCTGGGATGACTCATTTAAGATATAATAGGTTGCCATTCAGTAAAAACTGGATTTTCAACAATTAGCCCGTGTATGCGCTCGTCACCTCGCATACACAGCACTCACACATCACAGAATTTTCACAATAGTATCAAATCCTAAGGGGATTTCCCCCACCCAAGGTTAGTCAAGCCACTTACCTCAAGCCAAGCTCAATCAATTAATAAGAATGCCCTTTCCTCGGCTTTCCGACTCTGGATGGCCAGAATCTAGCCAAAAGCAATTACATACTATAAATATAACTTTAAGAAACTAATCTAATTAATGAAATCAAGACTTTAACATGAATTTAGAAAATCTCCCCAAAAAGTTATCCCGAGCCCACATCTCGAAATCAGGTAAAAGTCACAAAATACGAATAGCCATTCAACCACGAGTTCACCCATACTAAAATTACTTAAATCCGATACCAAAATCTAAATCAAAATCCTAAAATTCAATTAAAGAACTTTCCCGCTTTTTTCCCAAAATTTTCAACCCAAAACCTTAATTAAATGATGAAAGTAAAGATAGATTAGTGGGACATAACCAAAAATAAGTGTAGAATTCTTACCCAAATGTTTTCTCCAAAAATCTTTCAAAATCTCGCCTAAATCTGATCTCTCTAACTCAATTTATGAAGAAAATGACAAATCCTCGATTTTGAAATGTTTAAATTGCCCAGGTTCTCCTTAATCGCGATCGCAAAATAGCCTCATGATTGCGAATCACAACTCAGCTTCCCCAGAAAATAACCCCAGGCGAACGCGGAAAACTCCACGCGAATGCGATGCACTGGCCTTCAAACTTACGCGATCGCGAATGACACCACACATTCGCAATGAACAAAGCACGTGGTCCAGCTTCAGCCTCACAAACACTACGCGAACGCGACCTTGGCCACGTGTTTGCGAAGCACCACTTCACACAACTACGCGTTCGGATACTCCTGCCCGTGAAGGCGAAGAACAAATCCTTCCACTGCTCAGTGTAGCCTACGCGATCGCGGACCATCAATGATGATTTGATAGGTCATCTAGAGCTTTAAACCTTAGTTCTGTGTTTCAAAACCTCAAATATCTCATTTTAACCTTCCTCGATTCGCATGCGCAGTCCGGGTGATTTTCCGGCAGGCTTTTCTATTAAAAACTAATAAAATATAAAATTCTGCCTTAAAAAATCTATTTGAGTTGACTTCGGTCTAAATTTTGAGCAAATAGACTCGGATCCATATTTTGATGGTTCCAGTGGGTCCGTATCGTGATTTGGGACTTGGGCATACGCCCGGAATAGAATTCGGAGGTCCCTAGCTCGAGTTATCGCTTTTTGTCGAATTTTTGAAGTTTAAAGGCTTAATGAATATAAAGGTTTGACCAATATTTGACTTTGTTGATACCGGGTACGTATTTTGGTTCTGGAACTCGATATAGGTTTATTACTGTATTTATGTGTGACGACCCCGTCAGTTGTCTCGTGGGATTACCACTCCGTCTTCCCCATTTTCTGTCTCATTATGTTGCGTTATCTGTGTTTTACGTAACCAAGTTGAGTAGTTGAGTCCGGAGTGAAATTGGTAAGAAATAAGACACTTAATCTCTTTCAAGAAGGGTTAAATTGGAGAAATCAACCGGATGTTGACCTATGAGTTAGGAGGCTCGGATGTGAATTCCGACGATTTGATTAGTTTCGGGAGATGGTTTATGACTTAGGAATGAAATCGGAATTTGTTTCGGAGATCCCGTGTAGAAGTAGGCTTAAATTGGTGAAGTTAGAATTTTGGCGATTTTCGGTTGATAGGCGAGATTTTGATCCGAGGGTCGGAATGGAATTCCGAAAGTTGATGTAGCTTCGATATGTGAATTAGGACTTGTGTGTAAAATTTCAGGTCATTCGGACGTGGTTTGATTGGGTTTAGATCAAAAGAGCGACTTAGAGGATTTTTGAAATCCTTAGGCTTGAATCCAACGCGAATGGGTGTTGAGAGGTTGTTTTAAGCGTTCCGATGGTTGGAACAAGTTTGAATAATGTTATGGGATATGTTGGCGTGTTTGGTTGAGGTTCCAGAAGTCTCGGGTGAGTTTTGGGTGGTTAAACGGACTAATTCATCGTTGGAAAAGGAAATTTCAGAAAAACCAGATGCGAGAATGCGGACCGCATATCTCAAATGCGGACCGCATATCTCACAAGGAGATCGCAAACCCAGGCGGGTTCCTGGGCAAAGTTCAGGTCAGAAATGCGATAGGAATGCGGACCACATACCTAACATGCGGACCGCATATCCGACAACGAGACCGCAAACTGAGACAGTGAACTGAACAAAATGTAACGTCAAGAATGCAGTCGAAATGCGAAACGCAAACATGAAATGCGGACCGCATTTCACCATGCTGAGATCGCATACCAGGACAGAAACCTGGACAAATTCAATGTCGAAAATGCGTCCAAAATGCGGACCGCATACCTGTTATGCGACAGTTATGCGATCGCATATCGGGCCGGACAGGGGTGTTTTGTCTCGATTTTTGACCCCTTTATAAATAGAAATCAGTGTCCATTTGCCATACCAAAGCCATTTTTCGTCACCCATGAAGAGAAACACCTCCAAACACCATAAAATCACAGCAAATCAACCTCAAAACTATATCCAAAAGAGATTTTCTTGGGTAAATTCTTAAAGAAGGGGATTTGACCGTTCTAAACATATTTGGAGCTAGGGAGCTCGGATTGAAGTAAGTTTTGAAGCAATTCTTGGAGGGTTTCCAAGAGAAACATCGGGGTAAGTGTTCTTAACTCAATTTTGGAGGAATTACCTCTGTTTATCACTGTTTTTAGCAATTAATTGATAATTTAAGTTGGAAAAAATTGTGGAAAACCCTAAGTTTAGATTTAAGATTTGAAGGTCGATCCGATGTCAGAATTCGATAAATCTTGTATGGTTGAACTCGTGATGAGATAAGGAACCCGATAAGGTGAAAATTTCTGAATTTCGAGAAGTGGGCCCGGGGCTCGGGTTTTGCTAATTTCGGATTCTTAGTATTTTTGATTGTTTTCGCCTGGGCTTTGTCCCCATAGCATATTGTGACGTATTTGTTCTGAATTTGGATAGATTCGACGCACGTGGAGGTCAATTCAAAGCGCAAAGGCGTCGCGGGCTAAGGATTTAGCCGGTTTGAGGTGAGTAATAATCTTAAATGATGTTCTGAGGGTTTGAGACCCCGGATTGCACATCGTAGTGCCATATTGAGTTGAGACACGCGCTCGATGATGAGCGTGGAGTTGTTTACTACTGGGGATTGTGACTTGGTCCATCCCGATTGATGATTTTACTACATATTTGATTGGAACTGATTTGATATTATCATGATTTGGGCTGATTGCCATATTTGGGCTTCGTGCCGGTTATGTAAACCCTTCAGGGGTAATTTATCACTGTTTTCTAACTGATTCGATTCATTTCTTAAACTCAGTTTTGAAAATTAAATGACTTTTCAAATGATGTAAATAGTATCGGGTGGCACGCCGCCACGGATATGATTTAAATGGATGGGGTGGCACGCCGTCACGGATATGATATAAATGGATCGGGTGGCACGCCGCCACGGAATATGATAAATTGGATCGGTTGGCACGCCGTCACGAGATATTGCACTTGGACCGTAAGAAGCCCCTCCCGGAGTCTGCACCCCCCATAGTGAGCGCAGGGTACCCATGGGATCTGGTGATACGCCGTCACGAGACATGATGTGGCCAATCATGCTATTTTCTTTTACTTCATGTTATTGACTTGATTATTTACATGTTTACTGTTTCATTATGGATTGCTGTATGCCTTATGTGTTTCCTTACCCTCAGATGTTATTTATAATTATTACTCACTGAGTTAAAAGTACTCACATTACTCCCTGCACCATGTGTGCAGATTCAGGCGTTACCGGTTCCGCTCCGAGGTATTGACTACTACTACGGTCAAGGCGGTGATTCAGAGATTACGAGGTAGCTGTTGGCATCCGCAGCCCCGTATCTCTTTTACCTTGTTGTTTCCACTATTTTCAAACAGTTGTGCCAAAAATATTGTAATAGTGATATTATTATTAGGATTTTCATTAACTGCTCATGACTTTGTGACACCCCGATTTGAGGGCTGTAGTCGGGATGGTTCGCTATTTTTTCGCTAATTTCTGCTATTAAACCATACTTATATTACGTGTTGCTAACTGTTTAAATCGAGGTTTAGTTTGGATTGGCTAGCCTTGTCTTCATGAGAGGCGCTATCACGACCGGGTTGGGATTTTGGGTCGTGACATTATGACTTGTCTGCCAAATTTGGTGAGAAACGGAGTTGGTTTGACGTGATCACGTCCGGTTGTTAAAATAGAAGTTCATAAGTTTTCTTGAAAATTTTATGTGATTTGGTGTCCGATTCATATTTCTAGGTGATATTTTGGCGATTTGATCGCACGAGCAAGTTCGTATGATGGTTTTTGGACTTGTGTGTATATTTGGTTTGGAGCCCCGAGGGCTCGGGTGAGTTTCAGATAGGCTACAGAGTGGATTGGACTTAGAATTCATAGTTGTTTCTAGTGTCTGCTGTAGATCTCGCAATTGCGAGATCTGGCTCGCATTTGTGAAGAAGCCATCGCATTTGCGAGCCTGGGCATGGCTGAGGGTTGTCACGACCCAAAATCTACTATAGGTCGTGAGTGCGCCTGACTCCGCCGTCAGGCAAGCCAATGTTAATTCATCAATTTACTTACTCATTATTACTCTCGAGATCATAATCTCTATTATTTAAACAGTATAAATATAATTTGCAGGGGAAAAAAAATAATAACTACGTGATCTACAATAACAATCAACCAACAGAAACCCCCAAAACCCGGTGTCACAAGTGCATGAGCATCAACTAAGAAACATAATATAATACAACATCTGTCTGGAAAACAAGTTAGACGGGAAAATATAAATAACTCTGCTAAAGACTCTTCAGTCTGCGGTTCGGAGCGTGAAACGCAGCTCACGGTAAAGTCCTCACAATGGCTGCGCCTCTACGCCCAAAAGACTAGCAGACATATAAGTACCTGCACAAAAAGTGTAACAAGTGTAGTATGAGTACGTAATTAACGCGTGCCCAGTAAGTATCTAGCCTAACCCTAGAGAAGTAGTAACGAGGGGTCGACATCAACACTTACTAGCGGTCCAATATGATAGATAGAGTAGAAGTAAATAGGGAGTCAAAGTAGATAAAAGAAATAACAGGTGTAAATACGTGGTACAGTCCTCCTCTCAACAATGACTCAAACTCTCAGCTAGTAACTACCTCCTCAATCGGAGTGTATATATATAATGGACCTTACCAGATAGGTAGTCACAGTTCAATCAGGAACAAGCTCACAGATATGCTGGTTTCTTGCCAATTATTATGCACGATTTCATAAGAGTATCTTATAGAAATGCCGAGGCGTACGGACCGATCCCGTCATAACATGTGCACTTCTGAGGGTCGAACTGGATGAACCACAGATACATCTATTATATTGCTGAGGCGAATGGCCCGCTCCCATGAGAGTGCGATACATAATCCTGCCGAGGCGAACGGCCCGATCCCATCATAATGTGCGCACTGCCGAGGGTCGAATGGCACGAATCATATATGTATCTATTATACTGCAGAGCCGAATGGCTCGGTCCCATTAGAATAAGAAGCTTTAACGGTCCTTGACCCCACTCACGAATAGACGTGTGAGTTATGAATTTTAAGGGAAACCTTTCGATGCAAACGCATAATGCGGGAGAAATTCATAAGTGGAGTACAATTATTTCGCGGCTAATCATGAAGTTCGTCGAATCTCTACCATATCGAGTCTATCTCTCTACACAACTCTCGTCTCAAGTCGCAACGTAAAATAAAGGAATTAAAAAGACAGGAGACAACTCAAGTAGTACATCTATAGCATGGTGTGAACCTAAGTCTACCCGGACATAACATGAATCTAGCTACGCACGGACTCTCGTCACCTTGTGAGTACGTAGCGCTCGCAATAAACAACACATAACAATTACATCACCTAGGGGTAGTTCCTCTTCACAGGGTTAGACATGAGACTTACCTCGCTCCGAAGTTTCATAACCGGCTCCAGTGCCACTCTAACACCTCCAATCGATGCTCGTCGCTCCAAAACTAGTCAAACAAGGTGCAAACCAATAAAAATATACTCTCATACTCATAATTAATCAATTTATAACAATTTTCAATTCCGCTTGAAAAGTCAATAAAGTCAACCCTCGGGCCCATATGCCCGGATTCCAAAAATTTTCAAAGATAAACATTACCCATAACAATACGAACTCAAACTTATGATTTATTTCCAATTTCTGCCCAACTTCGTGGTCAAAATCCAAAATATCAATTTCTAGGTTTCCTTTTAAAATCCCATAATTCTTCATAAATTTCATGTATAAATCCGTACACAACTCATGTATTTAACTCACAATAGGTGGGAATGGCTTACCTCACACTGGATGACAAAAATCTCCTCTTCAAAAACTCCAATGGTCGCCCAACCAAGTAAAAATGGGAGAAATGAGCAAAATTCCCGATTTAAAACAATCTGCCCAGGATTTTTCCTTCTTCGCGAATGCGGAACTTGCATCGCGTTCGCGAAGCAAAAAAGGTCACTGCCCAAAAATCCTCTTACGCGAACGCGAGGTCTCTCTCGCGAACGCAAAGCACACCGGGCCAGACCTTCACGAACGCGGTCTTTCTTATGCGAACGCGAACAACAACATTACTTGCCTCACTAGTAACCCTTTGCGAACGCGGGACTTCCTTCGAAAACACGAAGGATAAATTACAGTAGCCCTCAACTTCCTCTATGCAAATGCGGGAACATTTTCGCGAACGCATAGAAGGAAACCAGACACCAGTAAACCTGAAGCTTCAGCCATCATCCAAGTCCAAATTCCAATTCGTTAACTATCCGAAATCATCTGAGGCCCCTGAGACCTCAATCAAACCTACCAACACGTCCCAAAATACAACATGAACTTAGTAGAAGCCTCAAACCACGTCAAACAACATCAAGATCATGTATCGCGCCTCGAATCAAACTTATAAATTTCCAAATTTCCAAATTCTATATCTAATGCCGAAACATATCAAATCAATCCGAAACGACTTCAAATTTTGCACACAAGTCCTAAATGACATTACAGACCTATTCCAACTTTCAGAATCGATATCCGACCCTGATATCAAAAAGTCCACTCCTGGTCAAACTTCCCAAAAAATTCAACTTTCGTCATTTCAAGCCTAATTCCACTACGGCCTCTAACTCACAACCCGGACACGCTCCCAGGACCACAATCACCATACGGAACTATTTCCAGGCTCAGAATCCCAAACGGACATCGATAACATCAAAATCCACTTCATCCCAAGCTTACGAAATTCTTAAACCTTCAAAATGCCAAGCTTCCGTAATAAGCACCGAAATATTTCCGGGCCACTCGATACTCAACCCGGACATACGCCCAAGTCCGAATTCATCATACGAGCATATTAGAACCTTCAAATCCCGATTCCGAGGTCGTTTAATCAAATGTCACACCTTAGCCAATTCTTCCTACTTAAAGCTTCCGGAATTAGAATTTTCTTTCCAACCCAATCCCGAACTTCCCCAAATTTAATTCTGATCATATGTACAAGTCATAATACCTGAAGTGAAGCTACTCAAGGCCTCAAACCGCTGAACAACGTGCTAGAGCTCAAAACAACCTGTTGGATCGTTACAGGGGTCCTCATATTTGCGAGATAAAAGTTCACAATTGCGAACTTTCCATTTCCGCTTTTGCGATGGCAGAGTCGCATTTGCGAGTCAAAACCTTTTGTGATGATCTTTGCATTTGCGAAGAAAGGTCCGCATTTGTGAGGGCATCGGGGTTCGCATTTGCGGCCATTTTATCGTAAATGCGATTACTGGGATTCTGAGAAGAGTTCGCAATTGCGACCTCTTTCTCGCAGTTGCGGTGTTCGTAATTGCGACATCTGCAACTGGGTAAAAGTTTAGTTAGATGGGATTTCTTTCTTTCTTTCAAAATTTCAAACCTAGAGAACCCTAGAGGTGATTTTCCTAAGACCCATTCTTCCTCAATTAATTGGTAAGTGATTCTAACCTATTTTCTTTCAATCTTCCATTACTTTTCAAGAGATTTCAACCTAAAATCTAGGATTTTCATGGTGGAAATTGGGGGTTTGGGAAGAATTAGGAATTTTTGTAAAACTAGAATTTAGACCTCAAATTGAGGTCGGATTTCAAAAATAAATAAATACATAATCGGGCTCGGCGATGAAAGGGTAATCGTATTTTGGTCATTTCGGGTTTGGACTAAGAGGTCCCAGGAGTTGGCTTTTGTTGACTTTTTCAATAATGACCTAAATTGAACGTCTTCATTTGTGGGTAGTTCCTAAGACTTATATTGAATCGTTTGGTTGATAATTTTCTAGATTTGGTTGGTTAGTGGGCTTGTTTGAAAGGCAAAGCCGTGGTTGAGCTTTGAGTTGATCTTTGGAGCGAGGTAAGTGTCGTGGTTAACCTTGACTTGAGGGGTTAGGACTTGTTTGTCTATTTGCTACATGTCTAAATGTTGGGTATAAAATATGTGAGGTGACGAGTACTTATGCGTTGTTGTTGGTTCAAAGCACGTGGGTGGGACCTATTTCTTGTAATTTATCTCTTTCTTCGATCATGATATCCATGCTTAGAATAGTTAATTAATAAATTGATCGTTCTTTCCGTATTTATGAGCTATCTGTGATAATTGAGTATTGTTTCCGAAGTTGAGGTTGGTATTGTGGAACCATTGTTGACGTAAAGTTTGTTCCTGCTTATTCTCTCCCTATTATTATATGTTCATTGTTACATGGTAAGGGAGAGTGTTAATGCATGAAGGGTGATGTCGTGCCATATTTGAGAGTTAATGCATGAAGGATGATGCCGTGCCGTAAATTTGAGAGTTAATGCACGAAGGGTGATGCCGTGTTGTATCTATTATTTCATGATGAAATTGACAGTGAAAGCACGAAGGGTGATGTCGTGCCGTATTTGTCATTTTATGGTGAGATTGAGAGTAAAATCACGAAGGGTGATGCCGTGCCATTATTACTGTATCATGGTGAGGCTGAAAGTAAAAGCATGAAGGGTGGTGCCGTGCAGTTTTATTCATTATGTTTGTTCATTTTGTTGTTTTGAAGGCTTATTGACTGTTGTTATTATCATTCCCTGTTGTACTTACTGTATCTTGTACCCCTTTCGCATGTCCCCTCCCAATAAACTTGTTAATTCTTTACTTGTTGTTATGTTGTACGCATATTTCCGTCTGTACAGGTTTATTTACGTGGGTATTTTGTTATAGCCTCGTCACTACCTCGTCGAGGTTAGGCTCGACGCTTACGGAGTACATTGGGTCGGTTTTACTCATACTACACTCTGTACTTCTTGTGTAGAATTTGGTACTGGTCCCAGCTATCCATGAGGCATATCAGCTCGGATTGGCATTCGGAGACTCGAGGTAGATCTGTTGGCATCTGCAGACCTTGAAGTCCCCTTCCATTATCCCTATTTACTGTTTATTTCACTCAAGACAATTGTATTTATTTCAAACCCTATTTGTAGAGACTCTAGAAGCTCGTGAACTTGTGACTCCAGATCCGGGTTGTACTTAGATATCATTGGTTTTTATGTCATTTCGTACCCCGTTTTAGTTTCATTTCAGTTTAACTGGTTTTACTTATTTGACTTGATTAAAATTGGTTTAAAGATTCTCTAATGTTGGCTTGCCTAGCAAGTGAAATGTTTGGTGCCATCACGGTCCCGAAGGTGGAAATTTCGGGTCGTGACACCATCCCACACGATCGCGTATATGGAAACCATAACTCAGATACCAGAAAACTTCAACTACCTTCTAAGTCACAAAAATCGATTCATTACCCATTGGAAACTAACCCGAGGCCTCCGGTACCTCAACTAATTATACCAACCAGTCCTAAAATATCATACGAACTTAGTCGAGCCTTCAAATCACATTAAACAACGCTTAAAATATGAATCGCACCCCAATTCAAGCCTAAGGAACTTTAAAACTTCAAACTTCTATAACCGATGTTGAAACCTATCAAAACACGTCCGATTGACCTCAAATTTTGCACACAAGTCATATCTGACATTACGGACCTACTCCAACTTCCAAAATTGGAATCCAACCTCGATATCAAAAAGTCCATCTCCTGATCAAACTTCCCAAACATCCAACTTTCGCCATTTCAAGCCTAATTCAATTACGGACCTCCAAATCATAATCTGGACGTGCTCCTAAGTCCAAAATCACCCAACGGAGCTAACGGAACCGACGAAACTCCATTCCGAAGTTGTCTTCACACATTTCCAACTACGGTCAAATTCTCAGAACTTAAGCTTCCGTTTTAGGGACTAAGTGTCCTATTTCACTCCAAAACCAAAGACAGATCCTCTCGGCAAGTCACACAAGCACAAAATGATACAGAGGAAGCAGTAAATAGGGGATCAGAGCTAATACTCTCAAAACGACCGGCCGTGTCGTTACAAATTAACGCCTATAGATATTTTCACTTATGCTCATTTAATTACACTTGCATGAAGTTGCTTGACGGATATAGCACGAAGTTTTTACTTATAGATCTTCAAAAACTTTTCAAAACTTCAAATTTAATGCATGAAAGATATAGAATAAAGTTGTTTCACGTTGAATTCTGAACTTTTAATCAAATACAAGCTAAAACTTCATGCTAATGTAGCATGAAGTTGTTTCACGTTGAAGCTAAATCTTCATGCCAATGGATGCTGTCTATAGTATGCTGAAGTTTTCTAGTTCATTTGCTAAACTTCAGACTAAACATGCTTAAGTTTTTGTTCTGCGGTTTGTAATTTTCTAAAGAATCTTTGCTAATGCATGCTGAAGTTATTTCGTTCATTTGCTTAAACTTCATACTAAAACATGCTGAAGTTTTGTCCTGCAGTCTGCAGTCTTGTCATCAGTTTTATCTGAAACTTTAATCTAAATAAGCTGAAGTTTTTTAGTTCATTTGCTAAAATTTCAGGATGAACATGCTTAAGTTTTTGTCTTGCAGTATGTAATTTTTTAATGAATTTTTTGCTAATGCATGCTGAAGTTATTTACTTCATTTGCTAAAACTTAATACAAAAACATGCTGAAGTTTTGTAACGCAGTACAATTTTGTCATGAGTTTTATCCGAAACTTCAGTCTAAACAAGTTGAAGTATTTTAATTCATTTGCTAAAGCTTCAGCCTAAACATGCTTAAGTTTTTGTCCTGCAGAATGTAATTTTCTAATGAATTTTTTTAAACTTTACGCTAAATATACTGAAGTTTTCATTCTGCAAGATGAGTTCGATTTGCCTTATTATTACTTTCAATGGGAGGTGGACTTTTGATTACAACTACTTGGATCATGATATAAAGCTTGTTCTGGTTAATAAACAAGTATCATTCAATACTTTACTTAAGAAAATTAGTGAAGCTATAGATTTTGATTCAACCAATATTCACTAAAAATATGGTTTGATATCAAACTAAATACAAGCAAAGGGATGCTTGTAACTTCAGATGAAGAACTCAGAACCTGTATACATTTGCTAACAACTGATTCAACCTTCAAGAATTGCCATTTTGTCGTCGAAAAAATACAACTACTTTCTGACAGTATAACTGCTTCGGAATCTGCAACATCCAAACCATTTCTTGACAATATAATAGATTCAGAACAACTTGCTGTTTATCAACATGAAGTAGAACATCCAATAATGAAAGTAAACAATGAGCGACCACAAGAAGAAGGATAGCTAATAATGCAAATAGACAACCAACACACGATCCAATAAAATTTTTTGTTATCTCTTGAAATGATAAACAACAACCAAGATGAAGAAAATATAAAAATTATACCGATAATATCAGATACAATCGAAGAAATTGCTGAAACTTTTATTGCTTCTAAGAAATCAAGAAAAAGAGTGAGGAGAAAGCTGAAAGAATCTCCACCATGTAAAATACTTAGGCACGATGCATTGTCCGAGGAAATAAAAGTAGGATTAATTTTTTAGAACAAGAAGAGCATGACTAAATTTTTCTGCAGCTTGGAGATAAATTAAAAAGTTGAATTCACTGATGTTAGATCATGTTCAAAGAGATACGAGCTGAAATGCATCGTGGAGAAATGTGGTTGGAATGTACGTGCTACCAGAATTAAAAATTTCACACTTTTCAAGGTGATAAAATTTCATAACAACCATTAATGCTCGGTTGATGCAAGAAAATCATATCACAAACATGCTACATCAAATTTTATAAGTGAGCAAATTTTAGAACATGTTCAGGATAAAAAGATTGAGGTTACACCAGCCTTTGTAAAAAGTGAAAATAAAAAAAAAAAATAACATTGGATATCACAAGGCATGACGCGCTATTCAAAAAGCTATTGCTTGTATAAGAGGAACACCGGAAGAGAACTACCAATTCTTCCTTCATACCTACACATGATAGTGCATAGAAACCCAGGGACGTACACTAGCATAAAAAGAGATGAGCAGAATCGGTAAGCAAAAAAATAGTATACATCAGTCTAAAGTTTCAAATGTTCCTATTTGAAAACTTCACACCTTATGATTTATTTTTTTCTGTTTCACCTGTACATGTTTGCTTACATGTTGTTAGCTCATGCGGCATCAATAATTGGTTGGCGTTATTGTAGACCAGTGATTGTAGTTGATGCAACGTTTTTAAAGTCAAAATATCATGGTGTTTTATTTGTTGTTGTATCAAAGGATCCAAACAATCAAATCTTTCCTCTATATTTTGGTGTAGCAGATTCAGAAAACAATGATGCATACATTTGGTTCTTCGGGGAAATGAGAAAAGCAATTGAAGTCCGTCGTGAACTGATTTTCTTATCAGATAGAAACCAATCGATCGCAAATAGGATTAGAAAAATTTATCTTGAAGCTCACCATGGTATCTACCTCTATCACTTTGAGAAGAATTTAAAGCAAAGACATGCAAAAAGCACGGTAATAAATCTTTTCCAAAGCGCTACAAGGTTATACAAACATGAAGATTTTAATCAGTTAATATCCCAGATCAAAAGTGTTGACAAGAAAACATACAATTACATAATGGAAGAGTCACCAGAGAGTTGGGCTCGATCGTGGTTCTCACGTCGACGTTATGATATGCTGACAACAAACATGGTAGAATCAATGAATTCCGTGTTACTAAAAGCGAGAGAGATGCATGTTTTAAGAATCTTAAATTTCATCCAAGGAAAGTTGAGAGAGTGGTTTTACGAACGGAGAAAAAAAGCACATGAATAAGAAGATAAACTTGGCTTGCAAAATATTGTAAGTGTATTTATTAACTTCAGAATTTACTTCAGCATGTTTTCTCTGAAGTAATTAACGAATGCATAATCACTTCAGCTTTTTATGTTTGCATGGATTTACTGCTTGCAGATAAAAAAACATCGTACTTTTTCTTTTTAAATCAATAATATACTAATATAGTTTTTTTACTTCTTTATTCCTTCTTAGGTGTTCAACCTTGATTAAATGTTGTTTAGAATAAATAATGAAGGAATAGAATTCATTATGGACTTAAAGAAGAGAAATTGTGACTGCTTGGAATTCCAACTTGATGAATTGCCCTGTCCACAGGCAATTGCTGCTATCAATAAGAGATATTTGCAGAAATCTGATTACTGCTCAAAATGGTATTCAAGGGAAATATGGTTCAAAACATATGAAGGACATGTCAATACTGTGGGAGATCAAAATTCATGAGATATACCACAAAATATAGAATTTAAAATCACAAAACCTCCCAATGTAGATATTCTACAAGGAAGAAGACAAAAGAAGAGGTATACCCCTGCGACTAAATCAATACGATTGAAGTCTACCAAATGCAGTCGATGTAAACAAATTGGGCATAACAGAACAACTTGCTTGTCTTCTCCAGCACCTCATCCATATTCAAAGAAACACGCTGAAAAATACTCCAACGTTCAATAATCCTTGAAAAAGAAATTGATTCTAAAGGAAGACAGATATTCTGAATTTAGACTTTCATTATTGATTGATATGTGTGAAATGTGATTGTTTTCATAGAAATAAAAAAATAAGTTGTTGGATTGAAAATAATTGTTTATATATTGCTTGAAGTACAAACCACTCATTTTTGTTGGCGGCTTACAAGTTTGGTTGCATTCTAAAAAAGTACGCCATCACTTTAGCGAGAAAAAACTGTAAGTGAAATACATATCTTTAACAAACACACACACAAAAAATACATACACATATATATAATAAAAAACTACACCTTTCTACATGAAGTATTCATACTGAAGGACAAAACTTCAACATGTTTAGTCTGAAGTTTTAGCAAATGAACTAAATAACTTCAGCACTGTTTCTCTGATGTTCCGGAAAAACTCATTACAAAAATTATAGACTGCTGGACAAAACTTCAGCATGTTTAGTGTGGAGTTTTAGGAAATCAACAAAAAAACTTCAGCCTGTAAAGTGTGACTATCAAAAGCTATAGATGATAACTTCAAACCAAAAAGGTTCAAGTTTCTAACTTATATATGCTAACTTCAGCTTATAAGACATGAAGTTTTAGGTTGCCAAATACTATATTATTACATTAAAATGAGAATGCAACCTTCAAAATTGAAAAAAGTTATACACAAAAATGAAACAAGATTTTTATTTATATAACATATTACAAGATAAAATCCACACAAAACAAAAGAAGAGCCATAAAAAACATTAACAAAAATACAGAAGAAAAACATAAAAAAAAGATTTAAAAAACTAAGCATTACCACCGTCATCAGAACAGTACTCCTCAATTTATCGATATATCTCATCAACATCCGAATCAGAGATAATTATAGGATACTCTGGCAAAAGATCACAAAGTCCCATGAGATCGTACTTCAACTTGTTGAATTGATCACACAACTAATTTTGTTCAATTATTACTCTGTCCATAAGATAAGGAAGAGTTTTCAAGTTATTTTTCATCTTGGCATAGTCGTCCTTGATGGGAAACTTAAAAGAATCAAACTACTGGACAACCTTGTCGAACGAGGTTGAATAACCTTCACTACTGCGTTCGAGGTTTATCCTGTTCTGGAATGATTCATCGGCAAAAAACTGTGGTCTGATTCTTTCCCAATCAGCCTTTATTTACTTCGGCTTCTGCATAAGATTAGCCATTGGTACGTTACTATTCCAATCAAACTTTAAACTCTCCCACTTTTGCATAAGTTCATCCATTGTAAGCTTTCGGCTTCCACTAGCATCAGACATTGTTTCTTTAAAAAAGCTAAAAGGCTATGGATAAATTAAATTTATAGAAGTCTGATAGAAATCTATGGATGACTATGAAATTTTCAAGTGGAGAGATTGTTAATATAGCCAAAGTGTGCACCTAATCAATTTAATATCTATAAATGCAAAGGAAACTTTTCACGTCTATTTATTGTTTTACGTTTAGAGAAATTGAATGTAACAAGTAGCTGGTAAAAGACAATAAGTAGATGGTAAATGCAAAAAGAAATATAACTTCGGCTTAATAAGTCCACAGTTTTTCTATAGTAAAAAAATAACTTCATCCTGAAAAGCCAAAGTTTTCACATAATCAAATTAAAAGACTTCATTTACTATTTCAAAATGCAAAAGTAACTTTTCAAGTCATTTACTATATGGTCAGACAAATTAAATGTAAGATAAAATAGGTGGTAAAAGACAAAAAGTAGTCGGTAAATACAAAAAAGATAAGTTTCAAGTTAAAAAATACCAAAACATGCTGAAGTTTTGTGCTACAGTCTGCAGTTTAGCAATGAGATTTTTCCTGAAAACTTCAGACTAAACTTGCTGAATTTGTTTAGTTCATTTCCTAACACTTCAGACTAAACATGCTGAAGTTTTCTCCTACAGTACGTAATTTTCTATTGATTTTTTTACTTAACTTCAAACTTATCCATGCTAAAGTTTTTTTGTTCATTTCCTAACACTTCACAGTAAACAGGATGAAGCTAAAACTTCATGCTAATGTTTCATGAAATTATTTTATATTGAAGCTAAAACTTCATGCTGATGGATGCTGAAGTTATTTAATTCATTTGCTAAAACTTCATACCAAAGCATGCTGAAGTTTTATCCTACAGTAAACAATTTTGTCATGAGTTTTATCCAAAACTTCAGTCTAAACATGCTTAAGTTTTTGTCTTGCGGTATATAATTTTCTAATTAATTTTTGCTAATGCTTGCTGAAGTTATTTAGTTCATTTGCTAAAGCTTCACATTAAACATGCTGAAGTTTCACAAAACATGCTTAAGTTCATGATAAAAGAGACAAAAGTATTTGATACAATCCAAGACAACTTCAGACTAATTAATGCGAAGAGAACAAAAATTTAAAAGATAGAGATCACATAATTCACAAAAACTAATATATATTCTCAAATTCAATTTTGTTTTCACTTACATTATTGAAAAAATAACAAAAAAAATTATTTTTCATTTACAATTTATTCTCTATCAAAAAAATTCACATAGAGTGTCTTCATATTCTCCATAGTCATGTCCTAGTTGCTCTTCTGGAGTTTCATAACCATTTTCTTTTTTCCACTTTCCATGAGCCCAAAGATTCGCAGCCAATTCTCTTCTGAATGTCAGCACATCACTTTGTTTGAATTTGAAGAAATCATCTTGCTTCAACCGCATCTTAAGGAACTTAAGAGAAAATATACTACAATCAACACTACAAAAAAATATAAAAAAATTAAAAATTAATTAACACAATAACACAGCTCTAAAAATAAAGAAAAAATCACAAAGATAAGATTCATGGTAAACATATGCCGACTTGTTCTGCTGTAGGGGTGTGTTCATCCACTTAATCGTAAAACTTTTGGGAGCATTTTTCCCATTAGTTTTATTGTGTGTGCCAAACTTCAAGCATTCGAGCAAGTTAGGATCAACCAGACATAATTCTGGACATGTTCCAACGCACTCTCATATGGTGAATTCCTCAAGGAATCGTACACATATATAGTTTTGGTTTTGAAGTGCAAAATTCCAAGAAAGTAGTGCGTAGATGGCCAGCTCTTGGCTTAAGTCGAAATGGAAAGAATACTTTTCCGGTAGATGCCCATGAGGTATCACATGAAGGTCAATGCCTCTTACGTAGTTGGCCACCTTTTCAGCAGTTGATTCTTTAATAAACCACGTAAACCCGGTAAGTTCCTCAATCTCCACTTCTTCTTCATAATCCACAACTTCCTCAATCACCTATTTTTTGACAGCCCGCTTTCTCTTTGATTTGCTCTTTTTCTCTTCCATTTTTCTTTTCTCGTCCATTCTCTTCTCCTTCCTTATTCTAATTTTCTCCTTCTGTTCATCTGAAGGATGAACACTAGCCAACTTAGTCATATACTGATCAAAAAAGTAAATTTGTTACTGCATATTTTGGATAACTTGGAAGGTGATAGTAATATTTTTTTTAGCAAGAAATATACACCCACTTCAATATGCTGCAAATGAACAACCAAAAAAAAATATGTGAACTTAATCAAAATATAATTCGGAGTAAAAAATAAGTTCGGCTAATGAACTAAAAAATTCAGCATGCATAAGTATGAAGTTTAGAAAAAAACTCATTGCAAAACTAAAAACTGCATGACAAAAATTTAAGCATATTTAGTTTGAAGTATTAGGAAATAAACTAAAAAACTTTAACATGTTTAATTTAAAGTATAGAAAAAAAAAACTCATTATAAAACTAGAGACTGCAGAACAAAAACTTCAACATGTTTAGTATTAAGTTTTAGCAAATGAACTAAACAACTTCAGCATTTATACTCTAAAGTAAAACTGCTGCTATTACAGTACACAAACTTTAAACAAACATAAGGCTGAAGTTTTAGGAAATACAGTTCAAAACCAATTCAAAAAATAAACTTGATAACTTACTTCATCCGCAATATTAGAGGAAGGGTCCACAAGCTCGGTAAAGAATGACTTTGGAATATCGATTCCAGCTAATCTGGATGGCTTGGAATCATATTCCCCGGCATCCATCTTCAACCGGTTTGTAAACCTCTATCAATCCGCTGTCTTGATTGACATAATGGAACGGACACCTTCGTGTAGTCTTTCCTACTTTTCAATCTTGCCCCCTTTCCTTTTGTTTAGGAATGACGTAAGGATATCTCAACGAAATACTCTGTATACAAATCTTTTTCCCTATTTAGCTGGTTTTCTTTTTTGCTTGTTGTTCCTGCTGCTCAGTCACAACTAACTGCTGCGGTTCAGCAGCAGGGGAAAAAATCCACAGCCATAGGGGCTGATACTTGACCAACTCCATGTTTTTCATGATGTTCTTGTCTCTCTTCACCAACAACAATAGCAGCAGAATTACTTTCTGAACCAGCCTTTTGTGTACTACCCAGCGAAAATGAACATAAATTGAAGTTGGGGATATCACTGGTGTCACGCAAAATATTAGGAGAACTGAACACCTTCCTTCTCTAAGGATTTGAAAGAAGTTGTGATGCATCAGATGAGATCTGCAAAAAAAAAGGAAAATATATACATAAATACAACTGATACAAACACACATTAGGCAAAAAATACCTTGTAATCGAATTGAAGCAAATAACTACTTTGGCCTAAGTGTTGCGACACAGATGGTGTTTGCATACCAACGGATCTGCTTGCATTACCCTCAGATATGCCTATATCTTCATGCAAAAAATAAAATTAAATAATATTGAATAAATTTTAAAAATACTACAAAGACACTTCACACCTGTCTGTGAGCCAACATGTGTGAAGAGATGTATTTCTCCTTTTTCATATAGCTGAATGACCTCACCAATTTCTTTTTCGGCTGCATCGAGTCTTTCTGAGTAATCATCAAAAAGCAAAAAAAAATAGAAAGTATGTAAAATTTCAAATTGAAAAATTCTTGGATCAAATGTAATAAATTCGTGATGTATAGAATACCTTGACGTTTGCCTTCCAATGCCCTATCACCAGACTGCATACCTTTGTCGATCTCAGCAACTCCAGCTTCATTCAATAGTGCAGCATCGTCATGGAGCCTTGGAGTATTCTGCGGAAGGATTTTCTCGACTCTATCTTCATGCAATGCAGCATCATAGGAGAGTTTTTGAATTGTATCAATTGAAGAACCACTATTTTCAACTTTCACTGCATATTCATGGGGGAGGGGGAGAGGGTCAATGACCTAACAAATATATATATATATATATATATATATATATATATATATATATATATATATATATATATATATATAAAATAACATAAAAAATATTTATACCTATAGTGATAACTTCTCTTGTCTATGCACCTAAAAGTTCTTGGCAAATAGCTAATGCTTCCGCAAATGCATTGCCTTTCCCAATAGGAGTACCCACACACTCGGTGCGTGTTTTCAGTACTAACAGGTTCATGATGTACATCCGCAAACACATTGCCTTTTGCAATATGACTACCCAAAGCACAAGTCGGTACATGTTCTTTAATACCGACAACTTCATCATCTGTAGCTTTCTTGCTTCCTACATTCTCGGTTGATAACTGTTCATCATATCCAGCAACTTTGCTCAGTCTATCAACACTAGAACATTCTGCTTCAACTTGCTGTTCAACACATTAAACTTGCTCATTTACTTGAACGTGGCCTTCAAGAGCTGCTTCCTCACCTCTTACATTTTCGTCTGCGACTTTATGCGGTCCATAATGACCAGCATTAATATCAGATTGAGGTTCGAAGGAGTCGTTCATCCTATCATATTGTCGATAGATCATGAATTCAAAATCTGCATCGCCATCATCTCTTCCTTCTGACTTGTGGACAATCTTAAACAACTTTTCAAACTTCTCATCAACATATTCCTATAAGAAATTACTAATAATGATTATTCTGAATAAAAAAATAACATTAGCAGGAAAAAAAGACTTCTCTGTAAATAAGCTTACCTTGACTTTTTTCACAACCTCGTCCACAATAGCAGATCTCTCATCTTTCGCGATCATGAGCCTTTCTTCTGTTGCATAGTTTTTAACCTCCCTCTTTACCCTCTAGTATAGAAATAGAAACAAAACAACAATTTTAGAAAATAGAAACACAAACCAAAACTTCAGCTCTAAGAATGCTGAAGTTCACCAAATACAAAAAAAAAAAACTTCAGCTCTAAGAATATTGAAGTTCAGCAAATACAGAACAAAAACTTCAGCTCTAAGAATACTGAAGTTCAGGAAATACAGAACAAAAACTTCAGCTAAAACATGCTGTAGTTTTACAAATACAGAACACAACCTCAACTCCAAGAATGTTGAAGTTCATCAAAAATAAAACAAAAACTGTAGACAAAACATACTTTACTTTTACAATACACAAAATAAAACTTCAGCTCCTAGAATGCTAAAGTTCATCACAAATAGAACAAAAACTGCAAACAAAACATGCTGTAGTTTTACAAAACACAGAACAAAAATTTCAGCTAAAAAACATTGCTGAACTTGAGCAAAATAAAGAACAAAAGCATCACATAAAACATCCTGTAATTAAGCAAAAAATAGTATGAAAAACTTCAGATTAAACAAAAAAAAAAATTCTTACACGACATATTGTGTTGACTAATTCATCGTCAAACGCCGTTGTAGAACGTTTAGAATGACTCTGGATACGAGATGATTCTCCAATTACAGGAGTTCGATTGGTTTCTTTTGATCGACTCCGACTACGTGGTGATTCACCAGTTGAAGGAACCAGATTCAGTACCTTCGAACGAATGCGGCTGCATGGTAATTGTCCAATTAAAGGCATTGAATTTAATTCCAAGGAATTATTTCCAATACCCTAAATGTTCGATATTTCTGTTTAATACAAAAAAAGTATATTATAAAAAATAAAATAAAACTGATACGTCAACATATTAACAAAACTACAGAAAAAAGGAAAAATAAAGAACATTAACTTACACCATGATTACTGAAGTAATCCTCATGAAGTTCTTAAAATTTAGGCTCTCCCAAAGATGTATAATGTAACAACCTAGGAACCGGAGGGGCATCAAAGAAGTCGTCATCTTTTAAATACTTGTCCCGAATATCTGGGAAGCGCTCATAGAACCAAACACATAATGGATATGGAAATCCGCCTACAATATACTCAGTTGAATAATTTTTGTCCTGATTGTCCAAAGCATGTTTCATTGAGGTAATAAGCTTCTCATAAGATGCATTACCCTAAGGATAATTAGGACAAGTCTCATCGTCTTAACCAATAGCTGCATACTCCTCCAACACAATTGATTCATTCTTTCGGTCGAACAAAATAGACTCAACAACAAGAATTTACATAAGTTTCACAACATCTTCATCACTCTTGCATACGTGTTTGAAATTCACATAATCCTTTTTAATTGATTCCGTATCTGTCACGACCCAAAATTCACTAAAGGTCGTGATGGCGCCTAACATCGCCGTCAGGTAAGCCAACGGTAATTGATCACTTAATTACTCATTTTAGTATTTTGAAATCATAACTTTCATTATTAAATAGTATGAAATAGAATTTACAGGATAAAGGGCAATATTTACACGAACTACAATACTGAACCACCCATAGGAACCCCCTAAACCCGATGTCACAGTTGCATGAGCATCAACTAGGAAATATAATAAAATACAACATCAGTCTGGAATACAAAATTAGACAGGAGAATATAAATGACTACGATGGAGACTCTGCAGGCTGCAGATCGTAACATGAAATGCAGCTTATGGTAAAGTGCCTGCATATAGCCGCGCCTCTGCGCCCACAAGACCACCAGACATATATGTACCTGCACAAAAAGTGCAGAAAGTGTATCATGAGTACGTAAATCAACGCGTACCCAGTAGTATCTAGCCTAATCCCAGAGAAGTAGTGACGAGGGGTCGACATCAACACTTACTAGTGGTCCAATAAGACAGATACAGTAAAAGTAAACAGGGGTGAGTTAGGGTAAATAAGCAAAATAACAAGTATAATACGTGGTACAATCCTCCTCAAACTCTCCGCAAGTAGTTACCTCCTCAATTGGAGTGTGTGTGTGTGTGTGTGTGTGTGTGTGTGTATATATATTTGGACCTTATCAGATAGGTCGTCACAGTTCAATCAGGAAAAGCTCACGGATATGCTGGTGTGACGACCCAGTAAATCGTCTCATGGTTTACTACTCCGTCTTCCCCAATATCTGTATCATTATGCCTTGTTATCAGTGTTTTAGGTAATTTAATTGAGTAAGTTGCATTCGGAGTGAAATCGGTAAGAAATGAGACACTTAGTCTCTTTCAAGGAGGCTTAAGTTGTAAAAGTCAACTGTATGTTGACTTATGAGTTAGAATGCTCGGATGTGAATTCCGATGATTCGGTTAGTTTCGGGAGAGGATTTATGACTTAGGGGAGTGATCGGAATTAGTTTTGGAGGTTCCGTGTAGAATTAGGCTTGAATTGGTGAAGTTAGAATTTTGGCGATTTTCGGTTGATAGGCGAGATTTTGATCCGAGGGTCGGAATGGAATTCCGAAAGTTGCTGTAGCTTCGATATGTGATTTATGACTTGTGTGCAAAATTTCAGGTCATTCGGACGTGGTTTGGTCGGGTTTATATCAAAAGAGCGATTTAGAAGATTTTGAGATCCTTAGGCTTGAATCCGATGCGAATTTGATGTTATGATGTTGATTTGAACGTTTCGAAGGTTGGAACAAGTTTGAATAATGTTATGAGACATGTTGTCTTATTTTTTTGAAGTCCCGAGGGTCTCGAATGGATTTTGGATGGTTGATGGAGCTTAACTTTGGCATTTCAAGAATGTGTCGATGTCATATCTTCAAGAATAAGTGGTATAATATTATGCAAATGGACTCCAAATTCGGTTTTGATTGAAGCATTAGATCCGTATCGAAATTTTGGAGCCATAGCAAAAAGAATCGTCCAATTCGGACATCGTATGAGAAAGTTATGCCTATTTTCACGTCGAGGGAAAAATCTGCTGAAATGTCAGATCTGCGATCGCAGATCTGACCGCATTTTGACCGCATTTTGACACGGAATGTCGCAAACTGAGACAGAACTTGGGGCGAGAATTGCGAACAAAAATGCGAAACGTAAAGGTGAAATGCGGACCGCATTTTTGGCATAGGGGATCGCATTTTCGACCTGACAAGGGTGTTTTAACCCGATTTTTGATACCTTTAAGTAGAACCCAATGCCCATCTTGTTCTATAAGACCTATTTTCGTTACCCACGAAGAGGAACACCTCCAAACACCATAGAATCACCATAAATCAACCTCAAAACTATATTCAAAGGATATTTTCATGGACAAATTCTTAAAGGAAGAGATTTTGTCATCTTAAACATACTTGGGGCCATAGAACTCGGACTGAAACAAGTTTTGAAGCAATTCTTGGAGGGTTTCCAAGAGAAACATCGGGGTAAGTATTCCTAACTCAATTTTGGAGGAATTATCTCAGTTTATCACTATTTTTAGCAATTAATTGGTGATTTAAGTTGGGAAAATTGTGGAAAACCTTAAGGCTTAGGTGTGAGGGTTAGAGGTCGATGCGGAGTCGGAATTCGATAGATTTTATATGGTTGAACTCGTGAGGAGATAAGGAACCTGTTGGAGTGATAATTTCTGAATTTTGAGAAGTGGGCCCAGGGCTCGGGTTTTGCTAATTTCGGGATTTCCTAGAAATTTTGATTATTTTCGCTGGGGCTTTGTCCCCATAGCATAATGTGACGTAATTATTCTGAATTTGAATAGATTCGACACACGTGGAGGCCAATTCAAAGGGCAAAGGCATCGCGGGCTAAGGATTTAGCCGGTTTGAGGTGAGTAATGATTGTAAATGATGCTCTGAGGGTTTGAAACCCCGGATTGCACATCGTAGTGCTATATTGAAGTAAGGCACACACTCGATGATGAGCGTGGGGTTGTTTACTACTGGGGATTGTGACTTGGTCCGTCCCGATTGATGATTTTTACTACCTATTTGATTGGAACTGATTTGATAATATAAAGATTTGGGCTTCCAGCCATATTTGGGCTTCGCGCCGGTTATGTGAACCCTTCAGGGGTAATTTATCACTGTTTACTGAAATTATATTTGGGCTTCACGCCGGTTATGTAAACCCTTAGGGGGTATTTGTTAATGATTTGAATCATTATTTGAACTCAGTTTTGAAAACTAAATGATGTTTTCAAATGATTTTGAAATGGATCGGGTGGCACGCCGCCACGAGATATGATATAGCGCTTGGGCCATAAGAAGCCCCTCCCGGAGTCTGAACCACCCACAGTGAGCGCAGGTTACCCATTATGATAATTGCAGTTGGTAACAATGACAACTGTAGGTTACAGTTGGTAACAATGACAACTGATAACCGGAGATAATACAGTTGGTAACAATGACAACTGTAGGTTACAGTTGGTAACAATGACAACTGGTAACCGGAGTTTGAAAGATTTTAATATTTTAAATAATATTGCCCGAGGGGCGTGTTTTTAGATGACTCTGAGCCCAAGGGGCAGTTTTAAAGTGCTTTCTTTTACTTCACGTTATTTACTTGAAGGATGCACATGTTTTACCTGTTGAAAGGAGTTTCTACTTGAATTTACACTGGTTTACTATTTCACTGATGTTTCATTACTTCATTATGGATTGCCTTGTGCATT
>MCJB01026310.1:214496-265832 GCA_002018475.1 Nicotiana obtusifolia
ATTATGTGTTTTCTTACTTTCAGTCATTATTTATGTGTATTACTCACTGAGTTGGAAGTACTCACATTACTCCCTGCACCATGTGTGTAGATTTAGGCGTTAACAGTTCCGCTCCGAGGCATTGATTACTACTATCAGGGCGGTGATTCGGAGACTACGAGGTAGCTGTTCACGTCCGCAGCCCCGTATCTCTTTTATCTTGTTGTTTTCACTTTCTCCAAACAGTTGTGCCAAAGATATTGTAATAGTTATACTATTATTAGGATTGCATTAGTGGCTCATGACTTTGTGACACTCCGGTTCGGGCTGTAGTCGGGATGGTTCACTACATTTTTCCGCAAATTTCGGTTATTAAACCATATTTATATCATTTTCGTATTGTTTTGCTGTTTAAATGTAGTTTAGTTGAATTGGCTGGCCTTGTCTTCATGAGAGGCGCCATCACGACCGGGTTGGAATTTTGGGTTATGACAGCTGGCTCCTTGCCCATTATTACGCACGATTTCATAAGAGTATTTTATAGAAATGCCGAGGTGTACGGCCCAATCCATCATAACATTTCCGAACTATAGATACATTGATTTTATTGCCAAGGTGAACGGCCCGCTCCCATGAGAGTGTGGTACAAAATTCAGCCGAAGCGTACAACCCGATCTATTATAATGTGCGCACTGCCTAGGGTTAAACGGTACGAACCATAGATGTATCTACCCTGCCGAGATGAACGGCCTGATCCCATTAGAATAAGAAGCTTTGATGGGTCCTTGACCCAACTCACGAATAGATGTTTGAGTTATAAATTATTAAGGGAAACCTTTCGATGAGAACGCATAACGCGGGAGAAATTCGTAAGAGGAGTACAATTATTTCGTGGCTAATCATGAAGCCCGCTGAATCTCTACAATAGCAAGTCAATCACTCTACCCAAGTCTAGTCTCAAGTCATAATATAAAATAAAGGAATATAATAGGCAAGGGACAACTCAAATAGTACAGCTATAGCATGGTATGAACCTAAGTCTAGCTGGATCATAACGTGCATTTAGCTATGTATGGACTCTGGTCACCTCGTGCGTACGTAGCCCCATCAACAAGTAGCACATATCAAATACATCACCTAGGGATAGTTTTCCCCTCACAGAGTTAGATAGGAGACTTACCTTGCTCCGAAGTTCCATAACCGGCTCCACAGCCTCTCTAACACCTCAAACTGATGCTCGTCGATCCAAAACTAGTCAACCAAAGTGCAACCTAATCAAAATATACTCCAATGCTCATAATAATTCATTTCATAAAAATTTCCAACTCCGCTCGAAAAGTCTATAAAATCAACCCCTGGGCGCACGTGCCCGGATTTCGAAAATTTTCAAAAATAAACATTACTCATAACATTACGAACTCAAATATATAATTTATTCTCAATTCCACATCCAATTTCGTGGTCAATATCCAAATACCAAATTCTAGGTTTTCTACCAAAAATCCCACAATTTCTACTAATTTTTCATGTTTAAATCCTTTTACAAACTATGTATTTAACTTGTAATAGGTGGGAATCACTTACCTTGTGTTGGTTGATGAAAATCTCCCCTTGAATCTCTCCAAAATCACCCCAACCAAGTGAAAATGAAAGAAAATGGGCCATATCCCGTTCTTAAAAGAACACACTGCCTAACGACCTCTCGCACCTGCAGCCACTTGACCGCTTCTGCGGTTTCGCAGGTGCGGCCAAAAAACCGCTTCTGCGGTCGCCCTTCATCCCCCTGCCTTCGCATATGCGTACAAGACTCCGCTTCTTCGGAGTCGCACCTGCGACCAAGAATCTGCTTCTGCGGTCCCACAAGTGCGGCACAAACCTCGCACCTGCGCCTCCAGCCTGCCTCACTCCCTACCGCTTCTGCGAACACTGGGCCGCTTCTGCGATCACGCAGATGCGGAAAAACCTTCGCACCTGCAGCCACTGCCAATCCCTTCCCATTTCGCTTCTACGAGCTCGACCTCGCTTCTGCGATGTCACTTCTGCGACCAAGACATCACAGAAGCAATCACACCAGCTGCTGCCTAGCTTCAGCATTTCTTAAGTCCAAAAATCAATCCGTTAATCATCCGGAATCCACGGCCTCGGGACCTTAACCAAATATACCAACACGTCCCAAAATTTAATACGAACTTAGTCAAAGCCTTAAACCACGTCAAACAACATCAAAATCATGAATCGCGCCTCGAATCAAACTTATAAATTTTTAAATTTCCAAATTCTATATCCTGTGCCGAAACATATCAAATAAACCCGGAATGCCTTCAAATTTTGCACACGAGTCACAAATGACATAACAAATCTATTCCAAGGCTCAGAACCCCAGACGGACATCGATAATATCAAAATCCACTTCAAACCAAACTTATGAAATTCTTAAAAATACCAACCTTCTATAATAAGTGCCGAAATGCTCACGGGTGATCCGATACTTAACCCGTACTTACGTCCAAGTCCAAAATCATCATACGAACCCATTGGAACCTTCAAATCACGATTCTGAGGTTGTTTACTCAAAAGTCATATCTTAGTCAATTCTTCCAACTTAAAGCTTCCGAAATTAGAATTTTCTTTTCAAATCAATCCCGAACTTCCCGAAATTAAATTCCTACCACACGTACGAGTCATAATACCTGAAGTGAAGTTACTCAAGGCCTCAAGCCGCTAAACAATGTGCTAGGGCTCAAAACGACTTGTCGGGTTGTTACATTCTCCCCCACTTAAACATACATTCATCCTCAAACGTGCCAAGAACTGCTCCGAAGTGGTCCAAAATCACTGTGCAACACCTTGTGCACCTACCCATTCCACCACAACCCAGTTGGGCAGATTAGCTTGAGCCGGACTGAAGGTCTCCCTTTTATTTAGTCATTAAGCCTTAGAACCAAATTCCAACCTTCGAATTTCTCTACAAGACCTGATTCTAACATACAAACACCGTACCAATCACCACACACCGTACCAAAACACGATCGTACACCTTTTGCTGGATTCACACCATGCCCCGTATAATTCACATGCCCATAATAATATCCTCCTACCACAATAGCTGAAATCTCACAAATCCGATGCCCGCAATACATCTTATGACATATATAAATCCTGTTCCAACTCTCGCAATACTGCTACAATGAAAGAGACGTGTAGATACTCATAACCACCTGCCGAATCAATAAGTCATGGAGTCTTTCCTCCTGACAAGAACCATTACCTCATTCTGAACTGAATAATAATATTTTCCCTTTAATGTACCTTGTACAAATCTAATTGCACAAATTTCAGGTCCAATAATCTCGTCTCACCTAGAACAAAATGCTCAGGCAATAAGCCACCTCAAACACTGACTCAGATCTCATATGACGCCATCAATGTGTTGACAAGCTACAACTCGAATATGACACATAAGGAGGAACGAACTCTGAAAAAGAATTAACCAGCCCGCGTAACGAATAAAAGGTCAATAAATGTTATGAACCCTTCTCAGAGGAGGAGAAACAAACTATGCAGGAATAGATATAGGGAACCGTACTCAACATAACACTGTTGCGGCGTGCAATCCAATCCAAACATGATACTGTTGCGGCGTGCAACCCGATCCAAATAACGTACCCATGGCGGTGTGCCACCCGATCCACACATAAAAATAATTAAGGAAATACCCATCAAGCCATAGTGCTTATACCTATGAAATAACGAATATCGACCACAAGCATACCAAGTACGAAAATACCACCTTGGGGAGGCGGATAGCGCCATACGCTACAAAACCCAAGCACGACTAGGGTGCAATAAATGACCTGCATCTCGAGAGCCATCCTACTCATTTAATACCACAAGTTACACGGGACCGCAACACATGTGCAAATAATCAAGCCGTCTCAATCCGGAACAACTCCCACAGTTCACAACCAAGGAACTAGGGCGCCTTCCAGGCATAACTCTCACATTAGCGACAGTACTAGATCTCCTCATGGGTACGCTCCCACAACATTTCGCGCCAGATAGTAAAGCCTTCACCTCCATTCAACCAATCATACTAATCTGTAAAGCAATTCAAGAACCCGCAATTGAATACATAATGCTCCTTCCACAGAACACCATTCCCAGGCGACACTAGAATAATGTCAGCTTACTCTGAATATCTAAATTCTTTCCGGCTCATCCGAGCTCGTGACATCGTTTTCAACACCGAACCGCAACCTCGATCCTCAACTTTCAAATTCCAATGTCGCTCACTGCACCTATCATGCCGCTGCACGAGAATACTAGAATTCATCATAATCCTTGAATTACCAGTAGAATAAACACTTCATTAGCTAGAAATCTTTCACTTGGCTCATTTCAGAAGAACCAATGCAACACGTAACTGAATTCCCAAACTGTAGAAGCAAGCTGTGATCTAAACCGTCATGACTCTTCAGGAATCTATTTACACAACAAAGCCATTTGAATAAAATACCTCCCAAATCAATCAGGTCATGGTGGCTGTCAAGCCCGCACGTATGACAACAAACCACATGTATAACTTCACACACCGAAGGAACTGATCATTGCCGCAACCATGCCGATTTAACCATTACTAACCGATCTAACTTCTTTCAATGTACTCTTGACCTGTCTTAGAAATAATAATAGTTCCATTCACAACATCACGAACTCGATCCGCACTCATCCCGAGTGACCCGAATTGCGAGACCACATCTTCTCAATACCCATGAATCGTCTTATACCTTCTTACGCACACAATAGCATCTCATCTGGTACACCTATTTTGCAAGCCCTTCCGCGAATATGAAGCTATTCTTCCTTTACTCCAATACTGCACCGCATACTCGATGATAACATAAAAAATTCCCAGTCCCGTTCGTAATCCATTGCAAGAACTCAATCCTTAACCACACAACAGACTCGGAACCCTTAGGCACTGCACTTTAATTCTTGAACCCACTAGGACCGTTGTTGAGAGTCACCCACTCTGACCTGATCCCGAATATAACCAACTTCAATGCTCTGCGAGCACTTGAACACCCTCTCAAAGAAGCAACCGGCTGAATTATTTTTCCTTGTACATCACATCCACAAAGCATACACTCTGAGTCTTCCCAAAACCTGCACATGAATAGATAGGGCGGAATATAGCACACATTTATCAATCTCTCTACTCGAATTACCTTTGATGTTTCCCTTTCTGAGTCACAAATAATCCACCAATGCACCTATAACCAGAAATCGCACAAGCATACAACTACGCGATCCAATCGTAAACGGTGGGGCTCCCTCACTTAGCTTTATGCTACCATCACATAATATAGAGCCCGCAACGATTCCTCCTTCCCATTTACCATGATCCTGTACCGTTAAACCACCAAATTTCTCAAGTCTTTTGTTAAGCTTTTCATGAATATTCTAAATCATCAGTCACAATCACATATTCGACCTCTTACTGCGTAGCAAATAGTATTCTTCGCAGAAGCTTCACCAACCTCACACAACCGCTCACCTGCCCACCTATAGAATTCCTTACCGACATCTTCCGAGGATGCTGCACTAGGTACAACTACTACGTAATCAGTAAATTCTCCTGAGTCCATGCTCGCCCACCAGCTGTATAAGTCTGCTCCTACCCCATTGACATCAACTGAAAGTTTAAGAATACCTTCCGAACTCAGGTCATAGTGCATCTGAAACGATAATCAAATCTTCACACCCCTCGTCATTTCAAGAAAACTCCTTTCTTCCATACTCAATCTTTCTTCATACAATAACCATCATTCCAAATAAAATTCGTAGACCAAATCACCTTCCATCACGATTCCCAAACCGTTCTATACTTTCTCAAGGCACGCGACTATCCTACCACAGAATCCATATGCTAATCCGCCTCTCTTACTTCAGTTAAACCATCAACTTCTCAACCTCTGCTTTTCATACTTGACCTACTAGTATTTCAACCACAGCGAAACACCTCCCACCATGTCCTTGCTCATACTTCGCTGCCCAAATGTTACCTCAAATCAAATCCGTACCTGAAGCACCAGAACTAATGAATTGCTGCCAACTCTAAACCTCCAAGAAGATCATCTTTCTTGAGCCATCAACATTAGAAATACCAATTCGATTCTGAACTGCTGCACACCGTTATATCTGAAAACAGCCCCTCAGGCACTATTTCATAACACCCCACCCCGAAGGCAAAATCAAAGAAAACTATAACACCGACGAACTGTGATGCGTTCAAACAAGGACGACGAAACCGGATCACAGTGAAAATTCCACCACCCTCGAGAATACCAAGTCTCGTTACTCCATCAACCAAAACCCAAACATCCATAGTCCGATTGCCTTTCCTTTGCTGGAATTAAATGCTGAACCTTTAAATCATGCACTGAGGAATCCTCCTTTCGAGTCATTCACTGCCGCGATCCATAAATAAGCACTCTATCATTACACCAACACGGTGCGATAATAACTCACGAACATCATAGCAACCTGTGCATAGCTCAAAACCATAGGAAATACAAATATTGAACTGAAACGATAGAACACCCTTCCGCAAGGCGACAATAATAGCATGCCCGAACTCGCAGGGAAAAACATCCTGCACCATGTCGGCAGTACCAATACAACTATTCGACGCCCAATTGATAACAAGCACTTCACGTCGCATAAGATTGAGTAGGAAGGAAATAAAGGCATAAGTCTCAAAGGAATCAAACCGCACGATAAAGGAATCAAGAAGGGAAGTGCTACTAATAGCCCTGTAGCCTTTTGAAGATAAGTACAGACGTCTCTGTACTGATCCACAAGACTCTACTAGACTTGCTCATGACTCGTGAGACCTTAGTGAACCTAACGCTCTAATACCAAGCTGTCATGACCTAAAATTCACTAAAAGTCATGATGGCGCCTAACACCGCCGTCTGGCAAGCCAATGGTAATTGATCACTTAATTACTCATTTTAGTATTTTGGAATAATAACTTTCATCAATTAAATAGTATGAAATAGAATTTACATGGTAAAGGGTAATATTTACACGAACTACATAATGAACCACACTTAGGGACCCCCAAAACCTAGTGTCACACCTGCGGCCACTGCCAGTCCCTTCCCATTTTGCTTCTGCGAGTTCGACCTCGCGTCTGCGACCAAAATATTGCAGAAGCGATCACACCAGCTGCTGCCTAGCTTCAGCATTTCTTAAGTGCAAAAATCAATCCGTTAACCATCTGGAATCCACTCGAGGCCTCGGGACCTTAACCAAATATACCAACTCGTTCCAAAATGCAATACGAACTCAGTTAAAGCCTTAAACCACGTCAAACAACATCAAAATCATGAATCGCGCCTCGAATCAAACTTATAAATTTTTAAATTTCTAAATTCTTTATCCTGTGCCGAAACGTATCAAATAAATCCGGAATGACTTCAAATTTCGCACTCAAGTCACAAATGACATAACAAAGCTATTCCAAGGCTCGGAACCCCAAACGGATATCGATAACATAAAAATCCACTTCAAACCAAACTTATGAAATTCTTAAACCTTTAAAATGTCAACCTTCCATAATAAGCGCCGAAATGCTACCGGGTGATCCGATACTCAACCCGAACATACGCCCAAGTCCGAAATTATCATACGAACCTATTGGAACCTTCACATCCCGATTCTGAGATCGTTTACTCAAAATTCAAATCTTAGCCAATTCTTCTAACTTAAAGCTTCCGAAATTAGAATTTTCTTTTCAAATCAATCCCGAACTTCCCGAAATTAAATTCCGACCACACATACAAGTCATAATACCTAAACTGAAGGTACTCAAGGCCTCAAACCACCGAACGATGCGCTAGGGCTCAAAACGAGCAGTCGGATCGTTACAGTATCATATACTCTCAAATGTCCTTCAAGGTCACACCCTTAGATTTCCAAAATAGCACTTCAGAATCTTACTCTCTCGTTTAATTATTTTTTCAACATTATGTGTTGTGATCCTCAAACCGCACATAATGTGAAAGTCTTCAAGGCTGAACGACACATCGCAGCCAAAAATCTTGAAACTAATGGAATCTCGATCATTGGTGAATACGCGAGAAAGAATCAAACAGCGAACCAACTTCATGCTGCAATAGAAATTCTCCATAGCCATAATAAACTGAAATGTACCATTATCTAGCTTCTACTGTTGTGCAAGAGTCAAGAATGTTGCAATTAAACCCTTCAAATCGTGGTTTCCCTTCTAGTAAGCACGACAGTTAAACCAATCTCTAATATCTCTCTCCTGGTTTTGTAGGTATAACAACAGGGACTGAAGGAGCTTTACGTATTCTAGGTGCTTTAGGTGCTTTAGGATCTTTAGGTGCTTTGGATTTAGTAGATGCCATCTGTTGAAAAACATTCAAGGTAGGAAAAATAACTTAAGAACATTATCAAAAAAATTAATTAAAACTTCAACATAATTTGGCTTAAGTTATATTTTAAAGTCATCTAACATTACAAAAATACAGAACAAAACTTCAGCTCTAAGAATGCTGAAATTCAGCAAATACAGAATAAAACTTCAGCTCTAAGAATTCTAAAGTTCAGCAAATACAGAACAAAACTTTAGCTCTAAGAGTACTGAAATTCAGCAATTACAGAACAAAAACTTCAGCCAAAACATGCTGTAGTTTATACAAATACAGAACACAAATTCAACTCCAATAATACTGAAGTTCATCAAAAACAAATAAAAACTGCAGACAAAAAAAAATACTTTACTTATACAAAACACACAAAAAAAAACTTCAGCTCCTAGAATTAAGTTATCCTTGAAGTATTATAAACTTCATATTTTAGTAGCATCATCTATCTAAGTCTCAAAATTTTTAAAAATTTCAACGGTCTCCAAAAATCATTGAAGAATATATAGAATTTTCATAAAAAACACAAACAAAGTTTCAAAAACTTAAAAACACTAATCGTAAAAGTAAAACCTACAAAACTACTGCACTAATCAAATTAAACCCCATGAAACTATTTTACCACGAATACAAAAAGGAAAACGATTCAACTAGATTACTATCAACAAATAATCCATAAATTAAATTATAAAACTAATCCTAAATTAAAACCCCATACAAAGTTAATGCAACGTACAAAAGCAACTATTAAAATCATACCTGTGATTATACTTAATGTTGTTGGGGAAGAAACAATTGCAAAATCAAGAAGAATGCAATGGCGAAAGCGGTTTGATTTCAAAGAAGAACAAATTAAAACCGCGAAGAAGGAGAGAGAGACAGAGACAAGAGACAATATGCCGTATACTTGGAGAGAAAGTAGTCTTTTACTAAAGAAGGGTAAAATCATCTTTTTAAAACGCTTTTAACAAAAAAAGACGGATACGAATGCAAACGGACAAACAAAGCAGGTACAAGTTAAAAGGTGGCTACCAAATGGAGCGTCCCATGCAATTTTTACTATTTGTACTTCATGCCCCTTTACAATTTTGACTTTAAAAAAATGACCTTTTTAGTTCTCTTATGTATAGAAAACAGATATCTCACGTGTAAAAATAAATTTCTCATGTGTAAAAAAAGATAGAGTCATAAAACAAAAACAAATTTATAAAAAACTAAAAAACTAATTATCCAACTAAGGTGAGACTCAATGTATACCTTTCAAAGATTCGCTTGGTTTATAATTTTGTTACGTATGAATATTGTGAATGGATTGCTACGCAGTGATAAATAATAATGTAGGCAGTGTTATATGATCAATAAAACTACAAGGACTATTTTGTAAGGTTTACCTTATTGTCTACTTTAATGACATTTTGTCTTTAGATGTTCTTATCCACGTATTACTAATACATCATATATAGTTAAGGTTTCGATAAAAACTTACTGGTGGCATACCACTTTACGGGCCTTAGTAGATCCGCCCCTGAATACATGTATACTTATTTAACATTTTATTTCATATAAGATAATGTCCTTATAATAATTACACCAGTACTAAAGTTACAACATGTGGCTTCTGGTCAGGGGTGGAGCCACAATGTTGGTTACGGGTTCGATCGAACTCAATAGCTTTAGTTCAAACTTTGAATTTGTGTTAAGAAATCCAATGAATATATACAAATTATTAATTTAGAACACAATAACTTGAAAGGATGTGACATGCTAGGCGAATCCAACATCGACAAATCACGAAAGAGATGTTAGCTATATAAGTAGACAAGCCTTAGACTCTAGTGCCGTGTTTTAAAGCCGTGCGAGCCTAGGCCCGAAGCGGACAATAACACTAGTGGGTTGGGCTGTTACATATGATATTTGAGCCATTCCGCATGCAACCTTGAACGGTGGTTGGGGCAAATCTCAACAAGGATGCTAAGTCCTTGAGGAGGGTGTATGTGACACCCTAGGCGAATCCCACATCGATAAAACACGGGAGAGATGCTGAGTATATAAGTAGACAGGTCTTTGACTAGACGCATTTTAAAGTCGCGCAGGCCTAGGCCCAAAACAGACAATATTACTAGTGGACTGGGCTGTTACAAATAATTATAATCTCGAACCATAAGGTTTAAATCCTAATTCCGCCTTTGCTTCTTTTGGTATTTCAACTTCACATAAGCTATATGGAGTTTAATACTAAAGCTGAATGATGTATAAATTATCTTCATAATGCAAAGTTTTACATTTAAAAACTGAATATTGTATAATACCGAATTATTGACCGCGATTATTGTATAAGGAAAGAGCTCTGTCACTCTATCAGCTAGAAACATATCCAGGTTCCATCACAAACGTCAGAAAATATTCCAAACCTTTTTTTTGTCTATTTATACCAATTACTAGTAGATAACAGTTAGATACAAAATGGCCGGCTGCTGATGTTGCCTTTCATATAAAATTTTCCACTTCCAACTCAGTCACAATATGTTAATTACAATATAGAAAAAGCAAACGAAAAGAATAAAAAATTAGTGGTCATTCCTTTCATTTACTTCACTGCTTGGCCTGCCATAAATCTCATTGGACATATTTTCAATGCTAGAGCAGAATGCTTACCATCTAAATTTTAATTTGCATGTCATGAATTTTCAATGGCTTCTAGTAATTTGGTTTTGCTTTGGCTCAAGCTATGGCCAACAGTTCTATGATTCAACCTCATGTTTTTCTAATGTCACTTCTCCAGGTACAAGATATACATGTACTTCTCCAAAGGATTCTTGTCAAACATTCTTGATTTTTAGAGCTAATCAAGATTTCACAACAATCTCAGATGTTTCTTACTTATTTGGTTTTTCTCCTGATGTACTACTCACCTTAAACAATATCACTTCGTCGCAGATTCTTGAAATTGGTAGAGAGGTACTTGTTCCAATTCAATGTTCTTGTTTAGGTAAATTCTTTCAAGCTGATATTAGCTACCATGCACCTACAAACACGAAATTCGACGACGTTGCTTGTGGAGTTTTTGAAGGTCTAGTTAAATCCATTACAATTTTGGAGGAAAATATTTCCAAGAAAACCAATATTTCTGATGTCAATTATGATATCAAAGCTGGTACAGAGTTGCTTGTGCCTTTGAAATGTGCATGTCCTGATTTTGATGTTGGATTAAAGTACCTTGTCACATACCCTTTTATTTCAGGAGATGATACAGGAAAAGTAAGTGAAAAATTCAGCATTCCTGTTGAAGATATATGGGGTGCTAACCATTTAAGTTTTAATCCCACTGTTTTTCCAAACACAACAATTTTAGTTCCCTTAAGAGGAGAACCATCTATCAATTTCAGCATTCTTGATTCTGATCCTCCTACTCCTGGTTTTCTTCCAACACAAATGGTAGCAAAATCATCCAAATACCTGAAATTAAAGAAACTATATATTGCAGTGTCTGTTGTTGGTTTTTTCCTGTTTGCTGCAACTTTAGTTGCTTGTGGTTTATATATAAGGGCCATCAGGAAATTCAAGGCAGAGAAAAATCATTCTTCGATACATAAAAGTTCTGTTACTTCAGGTTCGACACCAAGAAATTCCCCTCCGATGACTACTAGAAGTTCCACGAATTCGTGCTTATCACCTGATTTACTTGCAGGAATTAAGTATTCTTTGGGGGAGTACAACATAGATGAATTGACAAAAGCGACGGGTACTTTTAGTGAAGGAAATAAGATAAGTGACAATGTATACAGGGGGTGTGTTGATAATACTGAAGTATTGATCAAGAAAATAAGATTTGAGGACACAAGAAAAGTAATTGATGTACACTCAAGAATCAATCATGTTAATATTGTTAAGCTTCGAGGTGTTTGTTATGGCGAGGATGACATTTCAGGATCTTATCTTGTGTTTGAATTTCCATCAAATGGAACATTAAGGGATTGTTTGTCAGACTCCTTAGCTTCTCTTAGTTGGCATAGAAGAACTCAAATTGCCTTTGACATTGCCACAGGGTTACATTACTTGCACTTTTGCACTATTCCACCTTATACACACATGAACATAAATAGCAAAAATATCTTCTTGACTCCGAATTGGAGGGCAAAGCTGGCTGTTTTTGGAGCTAAGGCTGTCATTGGAACGACGAAGGAAATTGGAAGTATTGGAAGTCTGGGGGGCTGGATTGCCCCCGAGCATCTAGTCCATGGCTCAGTGTCTGAAAAAGTGGACATTTTTGCATTCGGGGTAGTATTACTCGAGCTGATATCGGGAAAAGAAGATGTTGAAGGGAATTTTTTGAGGGATTCAATTACATTTTTGAGAGGGGGAGCTAATGAAGGCTCATGCTTTGAACAGTTGAAAATTTTCATTGATTCAAGCCTTATGGAAGATTACCCTTTAGCAGAAGCATTATGTTTAGCTGTTTTAGCTAAAGCTTGTATTGAAGATGATCCTTTTCATAGGCCATCTATGGATGATATAATTAAAGTTCTTGCTAGAATGGTATGATTTTCTTTAGCCGGGGTCGACAGTCTCTCTACCTCCACAAGGTAGAGATAAGCTCTGCGTGTATATTATCCTCCGTAGATCCTACACGTGGAAATACACTAGGTATGTTATTGTTTCTGCCAAAATGGTATGACTTCACAAATATATTCCATTCATTACCATATGCAATGTTAGTTAACATCAATTAATTGTACTTGCCCTAGTCAAATATTAATGTCTCTTTGTAGCTACAGTTTTCACTAGATCTATGAAATCTTGCTTTCAATTTGCATTTGTTTTGATTAATCTGTCTACCCTCAAAATCGGATAACAATTGAATTTATAAGTGGTTTTAAGAATACGTGATTTAATTTGATACTAAATGACAAATCAAATTGCAATTGAAATAAGTAATGAAAAAGTGAATGCGACGCCCTTAAGTTGAACAGTCTTAGCCTTTGAAGGTTAGCCACCCTCGAGCCAAAAATGCCTTTATTGATGATAGAGCAATAAAAGAATAATAAGAGCTTGATAAGAGTAACAATATACTGCTTTGGGATGCATGTTAGAATGCCTTTTATAAATAATTAGACTCCTTTTATATAGTAGAGCAGTCCTACTTTAGGTACAATTCTGTATAAACTAAAAAATCTCATGATTTGCTAATTAATAGATTTCACTGCTACGTGCCGAGATTCCCGCCGTGATATCTGACCGGTTACGGATATTTCGGCCTTCCTTTATATTGATTTGATAATGTTTTCTCGAACTAATTCGGAGTCGGGGTCAGTTCCGGGGTTACGGACTCGATAATCTTGAAAACGCATGTTCCAACCTCGTGCTTAGGTTCGATGAAATCCACGGCCATCTTCAATCCATTATGCTTCACCCCTAGTCTGTCATGCAATAGGCGAGCTCGGTTTCTACTGTATATGTATACAAATAGTCCCCTTGTTTTTTGGAAATTAAATGACGAGAAACGATATGAGCCTCAGCTTCTTACTATACGAGCTTCCGATTCCCACTCTGATAAATGATGTCAAATTCATGACGTAAGTGATAAGAATAGTTGAAATGTCCCGTCGGTCTAGTCTTCAAAGCATTAAATGTGTGTCAGTTAACGGTCTGCCGCTTCAGGATGTGAACCGCCATTTGAAAAATTATAAATACCCTTTTCATCCATTCATTAGAACTTTTATATTCAAACATTTGCACTTGTGTTTTAAGAAAACTTCATCACTCTCATCTTCAAACTTATTCCTTTCTGTTTTTCTGAAAGCTTTCACAAGTTATCTGCTAATTACACCCCCTCTTTTATTAGCACCTTCATTTCTCCTCTATTTAGAATCAATGGCAAAGACTTCAAAATCCGTTCCTCAAAAAGAAAACCCTTCTTCCTCGAGACCGTCTGAGAACGTTTCGCCTGTTGCCACGGAGGAGCCGACACCAGAACACCCTATAAATGTGCTCGTCCCTGCGGGTGCCCCACTGGAGCCGATTTCAAAGTTGAGAAAATCTCCTCGGTACAAGGTCGGTGCGAGCCGGTCTCGAGATGCATATGTTCGATCTCTGATAGTATCCTCGAGAAGGTCAAGGATGACTGCAACTGGGTCTGTAAGCTCGTAGTGGTCCCTACCCCCGAGGAATCAGTCACCACCCACGTGGAGGATTTTTTAAGTGTTTACACTTACCCTTTCACACTGGGTCCTCTAGATCCAATTATTATAGCCTTTTGCAAAAGGTACGAGGTGACTCTCGGGAAGATTCATCCTTCGTTTTGGAGGATTGTAATTCTTCTTCGCTTCTTCGTGAGCAAACTCGAGGGGTGTCCCTTTACCATCAACCACCTTATGCGCCTGTATAGTCCCTACTCTATCGAGGGGGCTAATAAAACTTGCCCTTCAGGCCAACAAAGCCCTATTCTCGAGCAGCGGCGAGGATTGGGACCGAGGTTGGTTGGGCCAATTCGTTCGAGTAAAGACCTCAGACTTAATCCCGGCCGAGGACATGCCATTTTTCGAGAAATGGAACATGAAGCGTAAGTACAACTTTGCCTTTAATGTTTTGTTCATTATTTTTCTTTTGCCCTCCTTCTTATCTACTCCTTGTGATGCAGTTGTTGCTTAGATGCCGGATGCAGTACCTCGACTCAAGGAGTAGATCGAGGGCATCGTATCGAAAAAGCCCTACTCCGAGCACGCGTGGCGCGAACTTTCGAAGGGCCGGTGGGAGGCCTGTTCTCATGGTGAGATTTTTTCTTTAAGTTACATTTGACCTTATTTTTACGTCATTGATTTCTAACTTGTTTTACTTTCCCTTTGCAGGTTTATCAAAAGATTTGGAGATGAGGCCTCTGTCTGGTGATGATGACACATTCACCGAGCCCCCTACTCCGAAGCAAGATAAAGAGAAGAAAAGAAGAAAAGCCCCGAGTTCTTCGGGCCCCGTAAAGAAGAAACCGAAGAGGCGACTGGTGCGGAAATCTAAAAAAATAACAGCGCCTGAGAACTCCCATCGGGCTCGCTCCATCAGTTGAGGGATGAGTCCGAAGAAGAAGAAGAAGACTCTGAATTGATGACCCGCGTGAGGAGCGGTACTGGCCTGCCTCAAACCAGGGAGGCCGATGGAGAGGTAGTGGCCGAGGCCTCCAAACTAGGGAGGGTCGAGCCCGTTTTGTCCTGAGCTAAAGAGGTCGACAGAGAGACTGTGACCGGTGGTTCTCGGACAGAAGATAATGTATCGAAGGACGTCCTTAGGGTGATAGATCTCTCTAGGTCGCCTTCCTTTAATGATTCTATGATAAACGAGGCTTAGACGTTGAAAGGACGCCCAAGTGAGGGGCCTCAAGGGGCGGCAGATTCCTTCAACAACTTCTTCGACGGTATGGATTCTACCATTTCAGAAGATGCTACTGGGTTAGGTGACTTATCGGTGCCAAAGAAGATGCCGTCTTCGAGAACCAGCGGATCTTCTTTTAGTCCGAGATTGGTTGACCGGTTCACAGCCCCGAGTGCAGATTCTGACCGAAAGCAGTCAATCATCATATCCATACCGGAGGATGCTTGGGTTCTCTCCACCCCCGTGGGGGTTTCCAGCTATCTTCGATGCCTGGTGACTGAAGAGGATCAGGCCAAAATGGAATCGGGTAACTTCAAAACCCTTTCTATTATGTACTTAGATTAAGTTGCAAACAATCCTAACATTCTTCTTTGTGTTTGCAGGCCTCGGTGCTTCATCATGAAACTTTTCTCCGATATTGGGAGGAGTTAAACCAACATGAGGCCGAGGCTCAGGAGCTCACTGAGAAGAGGGATGTTTACAAGCTACTCAGTGAGAAGCTCCAGGCCGAGTTAAAAGCGGCTCGGAAAGAGCTTGCCGACCTAGTCGAGCAGGTAAGATGAGTATTTGAACTTAGTGATGACGATTCAGATACAGTGGCTAACGAACCGAACCCGCAGGTTCAAAAGAGACTTGACTAGATCGAGCAGCTCCAGCGGAAGTGGACACGGTGAAAACTGAGGCCGAAGAATGGAAGAAAAATATGGACCGCCTGGCCTCGGTAAAGGAGGCTGCCCGAGAACAGCTGGCTTCGACCGAGGTCCAGCTCCGGGCTGCAAAAGAAAAGGCCTTGGTACAGACCAAAAAGATCGAGGAGTTTCACTCTCAACTGAGCTCGGCGGTCTCTGGCCAAGAAAATCTAGCCAAGGAACTCGAGGTGGCCAAGTCGGAAGTTGTTGTGGTTAAGGCCGATGCTAATGAGCGGGTGGACTAGCATAAGGCCGACGTCGAGGCGGCTCAAGACCAAGTGAGAAACTTGGTGGAGCATATGAAGTGGCAATCCCGAAGGGAGGCCCTCGAGGGAGTTCGAGCTCAGGGTTTTGACCTGCTGGCTGAGATCGAGAAAGCCAAGGTATCCGAAGCTGGCTTGCCCCGAGAAAAAGGATTTCGAGGAGTCTGAAGATTCGGGTGAGCTCGAAGATGGCGGAGACCCTGAAGGTGATGACCCATTCCTCGAGAGAAACTAGGCCACTTAGGCTTTTTTAGATGTCTTTTTTGTTGAGGCCGTTTTTGGCCCTTGTAAAAAGTTGCATCGGGCAATTCGGCCCTTGTAACGGAATTTTTTGATTATGAATATAAGGCTTTTTCCCTTCAACAACTTTCAAGTTTTCTCTTTGCCTTATTTATTTTTACTTGCAAAGATCTACATGCCTCAACAATTGGTTTTTGTTTAGAGACTTGAAGAAACCTTGCCTTCAACTATTTCGTTTTAAGGCATCGTGAGGGTTCGGTGTGATCGAAAGTTTTCTTTCCCAAAGTACTTAGAATTTTAGTCACAATCTGTCGAGGATAGCCTTTAGAACCGGTAAAGAAAATTTTAAGGCCTTGTTGTTTTTATGACGGGCTTCAGACGTCTCCGAGCCGAGTTTATATGGCCGTAGCCGTTATAGTTCGGGTGATGTCCTGTGTTAATATCATTATCTCGAGTTATCTGGGTTTGCCTAAGATGGAAGTCCCCGAGTAGGGGTGGCCTTAGCCTATAAAATTCGGGGGTTTCCCAATAGGTCTTATACCCTCGAGGTCTAATAGCTTGGACTATCCGAGTTTGTTTCCGGACGGCGGTCCCCGAGCGAGAGAATGATTATTCATACTCAGGTTAAGGGAACCCTTGGGCTCGTTTCCTTTAGGAGATCTCAGGGAATTCCTTAAGAAATGTAAAGGAAAAAATTTTAAAAGACAAGATGTTTGCAAAGAAGAGACTTCTCTTTATTCTTGTGCATAATAGTAATGTATGAGTACATGCTTTGTGTCAGGATTCGAGCAGTCTATGTGGGCATGGTTCATTTGACTGTTTGGCCCTTACATTGAATCCTATCGATCGAGGCCCTTCAATCCTGAAGTCTCTTTCCATGCTAAAGTCGATATCGCAGGGTAATGCCGCCCCAGTGTTCGAAGTTGATCAAAGAGAGACCTTGAATACTGTTTTGATCACCGTCACCAGTTCGCTGTCAGCCTTCGATTCTAAGTTAGCACGATTTACTTGCTGCCTCGTTAAAAACCTTGCCGGAAAACCCATTTGGGACAAAACTGGTTCAAGGGAAAAATAGTACAACCCGTGCTTTCAGACCTTAAATCTCGTACTTTTCCTTGTCGATCACCTGCAAGAGTTAGTTCGAAATATAAGCAAAAGGAAATGGATGGGTCGTACCTTAGCAGTAATATCGTTTTAGGTGAGCTACATTCCAGTTGTTCGGTAGTTGCTCGCCATTCATTGTTCCGAGCTTGTAGGATCCTTTTCCGGTGATCTCGATAATTTGGTATGGTCCTTCCCAATTCGGCCCCAATTTCCCTTCGTTCGGGTTTCGTGTGCTTAGCGTGACCTTTCTTAGTACCAAGTCCCCCGTATTGAAGTGTCGAAGGTTGGCCCTTCGATTATAATATCTTTCGATCCGCTGTTTTTGGGCGGCCAACTGGACAAGGGCGGCCTCACGCCTTTCATCTAATAGCTCCAGGTTCATACTCATAACTTCTTCATTTGATTCCTTCGTCACATATTGATTCCTTTGTTGCATATCGGAATCTGATACTCGGTTCCCCCACCTCGACCGATATCAAAGCTTCAGCGCAATAAACCAAAGAAAACGGGGTAGCCCCCATACTGGACTTCGAGGTTGTACGGTATGCCTACTGGACTTGGGGTAATATTTCTTTCCATCTTCCTTTGGCGTCGGTTAACTCTTTTTAAGGTTTTGGAGTATGATTTTGTTAATAGACTCAGCTTATCCATCCCTACTAGGGTGATAGGGTGTCGATAGGATCATTTTGATCTTGTGATCTTCGAGGAATTTGGTTACTTTGCTTCCGGCGAACTGTTTTCCATTATCGTATACAATCTCGGCTGGCATTCCGAATCGGCATATGATGTGATCCCAAATGAAATCGATGACCTCCTTTTCCCTGACCTTCTCATATGTCTGGGCTTCCACCCACTTAGAAAAATAATTAGTCATAAACAATATAAATTGAGCCTTACCTGGTGCCCACAGAAGAGGACCAACGATGTCCATTCCCTACTTCATGAACGGCCATAGCGATAAAATCGAGTGGAGCAACTCCCCAGGTTGATAGATCATCGGAGCGTGTCTTTGACATTCATCGCATTTTCGAACGAACTCCTTTGCGTCTTTTTCCATGTCGATCCAGTAATAACCGGCTCTGATTATTTTTTGAACCAGTTATTCGGTGCCTGAATGATTTTCATAGGTACCTTCATGGATTTCCCTCAATACATACTCAGTATCGCCCGGCCCTAGACATATTGCAACTAGGCCATCAAATGTTCTTCTGAATACGGACAGGCTAAATCGGGCCGCCTTTGTACGCAGAGCCCTCGACTCTTTTGCATCTGAGATATTTCACGTACTTATTCCTCCAGCCCCAAGTTAGGCTCGTCGAGTTGATCTCCGTGTGGGCTTCTTCACCAATGATCTCATAAGTTGTACGACTTCTCCTGAGTTGAACTCGTCATCTTCGACCGATGACCCCAAGTTAGCGAGGGCATCGGCTTCACTGTTTTGATCCAAAGTATGTGTTGCAAAGTTCATTCTTTGAACCGATGTAATGTCACCTGTAATTTGTCCAAATATCTTTGCATTCGTTCCTCTATGACCTCGAATGTTCCAGTGACTTGGTTTACCACAAGGAGGGAGTCACACTTGGCTTCGATCACCTCTGCCCCTAAGCTCTTGGCTAGTTCAAGGCCTGCAATCATGGCCTCATATTCGGCCTCGTTGTTAGTCAATTTCACAGTCTTAATAGATTGTCTAATTATATTACCTATTGGTGGTTTTAGTACGATGCCAAGTCCGGACCCTTTTGCGTTTGAGGCGCCGTTCGTGAAGAGGTTCTAGATTCCCGAGGAAGTTCCTGAGTTAACCAATAACTCTCTTTCGACCTCGAGTAATAGGGCCAGTGTAAAGTCTGCCACAAAGTGTGCTAAAATTTGAGACTTAATGGTGGTCCGAGGTCGATACTCAATATCGTCGCCACTTATTTCTATGGCCCATTTGGCCAATCGGCCCGAGAGTTCGGGCTTATGCATAATGTTCCTCAATAGCTAAGTAGTTACTACACATATGGGGTGATATTGGAAGTACGATTTTAGCTTCCTAGAGGCACTTAGCAAAGCGAGCGCCAGTTTTTCCAGGTGAAGGTACCTAGTTTCAGCCTCACCTAAGGTTCTACTAACATAGTAAATTGGAAATTGCGTACCTTGCTCTTCCCGTACTAGGACTCCACTTACCGCTATCTCCGAGACCGCCAAGTACAAGTACAGTTGTTCGTCCGTCTTCGGTGTGTGAAGCAGGAGCGGGCTCGATAAATACCTCTTGAGTTCCTCCAAAGCTTGTTGGCATTCCAGGGTCCACGAGAAGTTGTTCTTCTTCTTCAACAGTGCGAAGAATCTGAGACTTTTGTCAGACGACCTCGAAATAAATTGCCTTAGGGTGGCTATTCGACCGGTTAACCTTTGCACGGCCTTTACGTTGTCCACGATCGTGATATCTTCAATGGCTTTGATTTTATGGGGATTGATCTCGATTCCCCGATTAGATACCATGAATCCAAGGAACTTACCCGACCCAAACTCCAAACGCACATTTTTTTGGGTTTAGCTTCATATTGTACTGTTTCAGTATGCTGAAGGTTTCCTGCAAATGTTTTAAATGGTCCTCTGCTCGCAGGAACTTAACTAACATGTCGTTAATGTAAACTTTCATTGATTTTCCTATTTGTTCCTCGAACATTCGATTTACTAGGCGTTGGTATGTAGCACAGGTATTTTTTAATCCAAATGATATTACGTTATAACAGTATGTGCCGTATTTAGTGATGAAGGAAGTTTTTTCCTGATCACCCGGGTCCATCCATATTTGGTTGTACCGGGAATAGGCGTCGAGAAAACTGAGGATCTCATGTTCGGCCGTGGCATCGATCATACAGTCGATGTTGGGCAAAGAAAAAGAGTTTTTGGGGCATGCCTTATTCAAATCTTTGTAGTCTACACACATTCTTAGTTTATTCCCTTTTTTTTAGACTACCACTACATTTGCTAACCAATCCGGGTATTTAACCTCCTGAATATACCCTATTTTAAGAAGTTTAGATACCTCACCTTGATGAAAGCATGTTTGATCTCGGACTAGGGACTCCTCTTTTGTTTAATCGGGTGGAATTTTGGGTCCAGGCTTAGCTTGTGAGTGGTTATCTCCGGTGGGATTCCTATCATATCAAGGTGGGACCAAGAGAAACAATTTTCGTTAGTTATAAGAAATTGAATGAGTTTTTCCCTGAGCTCGGAGCTTAGCCCCGCGCCTAGGTATACCTTTCGATCGAGCAAGATTTCTTGCAATATGACTTGTTCCAGCTCCTCGGTCGTCGATTTAGTGGCATCGGAATCATCAAGGGATATAAAAGATTTGGAAACCCCGTAATCATCATCATCGACTTCCTTTTGTTTATCCGAATCTACCGAAGATTGTATCAGTGATTGCTAATTAGCCCCATTTTTTACCATCTGGTTTGGACCCTTCGACGTTGAGACTGTAGATGCCGGTATCACCTCCTCGACCGGCGAACATTTCCTTCGCAACCGGCTGTTCTCCGTGGATTGTTTTGACGCCGTCGAGTGTTGGAAATTTCAGTGTTTGGTGTAGTATCGAGGGCACCGCTCTTATGTTGTGGATCCATGCCCTCCCGAATAAAGTGTTATACCTCATATCCCACTCGATCATATAAAATTTATTCTCCTTGATGGTTCCGGCGATGTTTACAGGTAACATTATTTCGCCCTTAGTGGTCTCATATGCCATCTTAAATCCGTTCAGAACTCGAACTGCAGGCACGATTTGATCTTGTAGGCCGAGCTGCTCCACGACCCTCGATCAAATGATGTTGGCCGAGCTACTTGGATCAATTAACACACGGTTAGCCCGAATTTTATTTACGAGTACATATATTACCAGTGCGTCATTGTGGGGCTGCACGATTCCTTCCCCATCCTCGTCATTAAAAGATAAAGTTCCCTCTGATATGTAGTCTCGAGTTCGTTTCTCCCTAGTGATGGATATTTTGGTGCTTTTCAACATCGGCCCCTGCGAGATAGCAATCCCGCCAATGATCATGTTAATGACGTGTTGAGGTTCTTCTTGTTATGCCTATTTGTTAGAATCCCTGTTCCTGAAATGATTCTTGGCTCGGTCGCTCAAGAACTCCCGAAGGTGCCCATTGTTGAATAAACGTGCCAATTCCTGTTTCAAATGTCGATAATCCTCCGTTCTGTGACTGTGAGTTCCATGATATTTGCACATCTGGTTAGGATCCCTTTGGGTTGAATTGGACTGTAGAGGTCGAGGCCATTTGGTATCTTTGATGCGATTGATAGCTGATACAATGGCGGCAGCATCGACATTGAAGTTATATTCCGATAGCCTCGGTGCGTCTTTGGACCTGTTGAAGCCATTTTTGGTCATAAGTCCACGGATGCTTTAACCTCGGTCATTTCTCCTTTCGTTTCTCATAGAGTTTCGCTTGGACCCGTTGCTTCTCCGAACTTCGTTATACGGCTGATATCGATCCCTATTTGGCCTCGGTTCGCGATCGATATCTCTCTTGACTCTATCGAGGGTTCTGACGGGATAGACAAACTCCGAAAGGGCCCCGAGTTGATCATCTTCGACTCTGATTTTCGATTGACATCGGTTATGCACGTCGGCCCATGTAACAGCAGGGTATTCTATTAATTTATGCTTCAGCAGTTGTGAAGTCACCGAGCTTCGAATATTAAGTCCCTAAGTGAAAGCTTGAACAGCCCAATCATCAATGACCGGTGGCAGATTCTTTCGTTCCATTTGAAATTGGGACATAAACTCTCTGAGCATCTCGTTATCCTTCTGTTAGACTTTCAAAAGATCTGATTTCCTGGTCTCGACCTTAATGGCATCTGCATGTGCCTTTACGAAAGAATCTACAAGCATAGCAAATGAGTCAATAGAATTAGGAGGTAAATTGTGATACCATATCATAGCTCCCCTCGACAGGGTCTCCCTAAATTTTTTCAACAGAACAGACTCGATCTCATCGTCCTCCAAGTCGTTCCCTTTGATAGCACAATTATACGAGGTTACATGCTCGTTTGGATCGGTCATTCCGTTATACTTGGGTATTTTGGGCATACGGAATTTCTTGGGGATCGGCTTCGGAGCGTGCTCGGTGGAAAAGGTTTTTGTACGAACTTCCTACAATCCAGGCCCTTTAATATCGGAGGTGCTCTTGGGATTTGGTCTACCCTGGAATTGTAGGTTTCTACCTTTTTGTCGTTAGCCTCGATCTTCTTCTCCCCTGATTCTATCCGTTTTGTTAGCTCCTCGAGCATCTTTATAATCTCGGGTTTAGCCACCGACTCATGTTCGTTTGACCTTTCTAAGATCGGTTCATCCCTGCGGGTGACTTCCCGGGAAGGATCGGGTTCAACCCTGCTTGGGGTATGGCTTTGGTTCTGTAACTGAGCTATCACCGTCTGTTGAGCCGACAATATTTCGAAGATCACTCGTAGGATGATCCCGTCTCCTTCAACGTTTTGTGTGTTACGAGTTGCCGATCGGGCTCCACCACGAACGCTATTTTCGGGATTGGTAGGCAAGTTTACATCAATAGCTACATGCGAAGGATCTGCAATCGGAATTCCAGCGGGATCAGCAGGCGGTATCTCGTTACCGGGCGCTATGTTGTTATTTTCACCTTGGTGACCGGACTCGTTGTCAACATGCAGAGGTGCTGGTTGAGAGTTTGACATTTTTGTATTTTAGCCTGGAATCAGAGACACTTAAAAGAGCAAGTGTAAAATTGCGTGTGTTGTGGAGATTTGTATCAAATAACCACTATTATCCTTAGCCCCACGGTGGGCGCCAAACTGTTTACCCTCAAAATCGGATAACAATTGAATTTATAAGTGGTTTTAAGGATACGTGATTTAATTTGATACTAAATGACAAATCAAATTGCTATTGAAATAAGTAATGGAAAAGTGAATGCAAACCGCTTAAGTTGAACAGTCTTAGCTTTTGAAGTTTAGCCATACTCGAGCCAAAAATGCCTTTATTGATAACAGAGCAACAAAAGAATAATAAAAACTTGAATAGAATAACAATATACTGTTTTGGGATGTGTGTTACAATATCCTTTAAACATAATCAGACCCCCTTTTATATAGTAGATGAGTCCTACTCTAGGTACAATTTTGTATAAGGGAAAAAATCTCATGATTTGCTAATTAATCGGTTTCATTGATATGTGCCGAGATTCCCATCGTGATATTTGACCCGTTACGGATATTTCGGCCTTCCGTTATATTGATCAGATAATGTTTTCTCGAACTAATTCGTAGTCGGGGTTAATTCCGGAATTACGGACTCGATAATCTTGAAGACGCATGTTCCAACCTCGTACTTAAGTTCGATGGAATCCAGGGTCTATCTTCAATCCATTATGTTTCACCCCCGATCTGTCATGCAATAGGCGAGCTCAATTTCTACCATATACATAATCCTACTTCCTTTCCATCACTAAGGTCCAGTACTCATTATATATTCATTGATTCGATGTTTAGAGTATTTGTTGAATTATTCTTGACAAACTTTTTCACCTTCTGGTCAAGGTCTAAATGTATAAATTAAATAATCTTAATATTGTAGCCAAGAAAATAAAATAAATAGTCCGCTATAAAATATCATAAAAATTCCTTACCTTATAAGTGTATATAAGTTCAATCATCTGACGATTGTAATAGTGCAAATTATGCTTTGTATGCAAGCTTCAATAAAGGCAAAGGAATTTTCTACTCCAGTTTTGGAAGAACAAATGGACTATCTGTTGGACATATGCATGACTCATAGAGTGTTTATTGTGCTTTGCCGATTGTTTGACCTAATCTTGTCTAATAATTAAATGTTTGTCGCATTACTCTAATTAATGAACTTTCGAGGACAAGTGCATTGTTAGTCAGTATTTATTTTGTCTTGAAATGTTAAATTAAAAATTTGAACTTCAGGACAGTTTATGATGCTTGTGTCCCGAAAAATTGAACTGAAAAATTAAAATTCAAGACGTACTGACTAATTCTTAAATAATTGTCCTGTAAAATGGCTACCTGATGTCATTTCCACCCAACATTTGTTGCTTTTCTGGGGTTGGTAGAATAAGAAATAAAGACAAATATGTCAAAAAGACTGAAAATGATAGGCATAATAGTACAAAGAACAAGTGCCACTAATTTATTTTGCTACAATCTAATAAATAATAAATACAACAAAGAAATACACTATATTGTGGAAAGACTTCCGACCATGCTATGAACATACATGGATGATAATATAAGGACATTCCTAGCTCATGTACTGAACTCAATTTTATTGTACTATAAACAAAATCATGACAATATTAACTAGAACTATGATCAATTTCTGAGATTGTAGAATCATTTTCATTATTCTTTAGGATCATTTGGTCGATAGAGTCGGATCGGTCGTTTATTTGCTGCTTGGACTGGTCTTGAATTGGTTTCAGACTCCTACAAAAGAAACAAAAAAATATGATCAAGAGAGAATTAGCACCCAAAGTACAATATGAAGAATGATTGAAAACAACAATTTACCAAATATTAGTCGTTTTAACAAGATTGAAATATTTTATGCTTTAGAAAAAAAAAGTATTTACATTTTTTTTCAAATTTAAGCTTACGCTTCAATTAGTGGAGGGTTAATTATCGTAAAGTATAAAAGAGAATAAATGGTGATTTAGTCAAATATTTTTATGAAGGAGTCCTGGCATAGCTAGTAAAGTTGCTGCTATGTGACCGGTAGGTTATGGTTCGAGCCATGAAAACAGCCTATTGCAGAAATGCAGGCTAAGATTGCGTATAATAGACCCTTGTGGTCTGACTCTTTCCCCGACTCCACATATAACGGGAGCTTAGTACACCGGACTACCTTTTTAATCGAATATTTTTATGATTAAGGATAATCATATCTTTCTTAGGTTTGCCAAAATCTTAAAATGTTGCTAAATAATATGGAGCGAAGGTAATATATTAATGTAGTTTTGGGAGGAATAAACCTAAATAGTCCCTTATGTTTGGGTATAGGAGTATTTTTATCCCTTATTTATATTACTTAATATAAAATATCCTTTATCCATCTAACATCAATCCTATTCCTCCATCTCCACCATCGTTGTCAAATTGACTTTGATCCTTAGTTTCCATGTCTTTTTTGTTGCGACTCCTTGTAATCATGTTTATGGGCAAAGGGGTCGATGGGATTCATTTGGAGGAAGAAGGAGAACTAGAACATAACTGGGTTACGAAAGTTACAGTTCCTTTTAACCTAAGATGAAGCTTTCCCGTTAGTTTTAGGAACCCAGTTAATAGTTAGATCAAATTTGTCCACTTTTACAAAGTTAAGGGATGTTTTATGTTTAGTAATATAAATTAGGGACAAAAATACTCCTATAACCATACCTAAGGGACTAATTCCTCTAGTTTTGGAGGTGAAGTATAGCAACTTACGTCATGAACAGCCTCACGAATTAGTTTCATTTGCTCTCTTGTAACAGTCCTCACCTGACAAAATATAAAGCAAACGAAATTGAGTATTAAACTTCAAAGTGACAATGGCAAAAAAGAATAATTCTAGAGTTTTAAATTACCTTTCTTATAATAGTCCAGACAACATCTTGAGTGCAAGGAGGAACAGTCAAAGAGCCAATATATCTGTAATATTTTCTGCTACCCAACTTCACTTGTTTTGGATCAATAAATCCAATATTTCTCTCCACACCTTTTGTATGAGCTAGAGCCTTTAAATCATCCTCGATCTGTAATCAGAGATTTAGCATATGTTTTATTTTTTAATTACTAATACCATTTTTTATGGATATAGGGCAGCTCGGTGCCCTGAGCTCTCGCTATGCACGGGGTTCCAGAAAGGGCCGGACCACAATGGTCTATTGTACGGAATCTTACCCTGCATTTCTGCAATAGGCTGTTTCCACGGCTCGAACCCGTGATCTCCTGGTCATATAACAGCAACTTTACCAGTTACACTAAGGCTCCCCTTCTCATTTTTGTTATGAACATTATTGATAATTATATTTTTCGTGACCTAATAACATAAAAATTGTTTTACGCTATAGAAGTTAAACTTTTTTGGAATTAAATTATGTTTAGCGCGTGCATGTAATTAATACCATAGACAAGAAGGAATCAGCTCTTCCAATCTTGTACATAATTCCAACCACTGCAGTCTTTCCATCATTGCTTTCATGAACCAAATGAACTTCCAAATCGAACCTACAATTATTCATACACGATTTAGTCACTTTCTAAATATGGAAATTCAAGAATATAAACAAGAAAACAAAAGAGGAAAGTATATGTAACTAATTTATATATAATAAGAACCTTTTTCCATTTATAGTATGTTCAGAAGGTGAGTGCCAATGAGCCTGATTGAGTTGAAATCGAGTTCCATTTATCTCGATTTGTCCAGCACCACCTTCCCATCTTAACTGCATTAATAAACAATTATTCATCAAACTATCATATAATAACAAAAGTATAAAGCAGAGCGAAAATTAAGAAAAATAAATTACTCATCAATTATATTATTATACGTAAGTTACTATATTCACTCATAACGTCTCCTTTTTTATAAACCATAATGCCCCTTTTAATTTCAAGGAATTAAGTACTTTTATGGAAGTAACGTTTCAGTTGACAGACTCTTGTAAAACTGATGCGAGGAAAAAAGAATGATTAATATAATGCATCTCGAAATAGGTCCTTAATTAAATTCTTATGGTCGCAAATTCAAAAAGTAAGTTGATGATTTCTTTCCAGATATGGTAGGTAAAATAGTGAATAACCACAGACAAAAATGATTGTATATTTGATTAATTTCATGTGTAGTAGGTTAAGCAGTTGATAAAAGGGACCTAGTTCAGCATTAACCAGGAAATTAAAATTATGTTAATTTACACCATTTTCATATACCATTGACATTGAGCCAGTCACACTTGGGAATTTGCAAAATTGAATACTGCTTTAATGAATTTTTGAGTATTACATTGATAATACATCTAAATATATTGGTTAGAGCAAGTAATACGAAATTAAAATTTTAGTTTTTGTAAGAAAAATAAGTGAGAAAAGTTTCATTTTCTCCCTTTCGATGATACATTTTTTTAGAAAAATACTTTCTTAACCAAACATCGAAATTCATGATAATATGAAAAAACGTATATTTTTTTAAAACATTGCGTCATACCAAATAGTACAATGCATGAACATGAGAAATATAACCATGAAAGAATTATTTTTTGGAAAATTTTTGGGAAAACCCGCAGCCGCTACTTTTCGGGTACGCACTGGGTAACCTATTCACTATGTAATAACTCGCAAAATCATATAGAAGATGCAATCGCACTAGACAAGTCCGGCGGAGGAGGCTGTTAGTGAGGAAAATCAATCCCAGATCTCCCCACATGGGAAACCACTCACCCAACCAACTCAGCCAACATTTGCGAGCTAGCCATGAAAGAATTAGATCTCCTCTAAATGTAACGAGAATAAATGGAGTGGAACAAAAACTGTCTCTTTTTTCTTTCTTTCTTACCATCATATCATGTCCTCTATTCAAAAGAGTAGAATTGGATGGTTTGTAGCTTCTACGAAGTCTTCCCAAATGAGATACAACTTCAACCCTCTCATTCAAAAGATCAATTGGAGATTGCAATTTTCCTGAATTACAAATACTCCATTCTGTGTGAATTTCACCCCAATGAGCAGGCCCCTTCTCACTTTTTTCATCGTAAGTAAACTCACTTTCATCATCTGTAATAATTCCAAAAACAATAAAATAATTAGCAGATATAAGTTTCAAAAGTCGAAACACAAAAACCAAAGCAATATTCATGTTATAAAAATTGAGAGACAAAAACTGAAACCTACCAACTTCATGAGATCTTGCAAGCAATGTACTTGTGAGGAAAAGAAAAGAAAAGAACAAGATTTTGTTGGTTCTTGTAAGCATTTCCATTTTTTGAACCAACTATAGAAAAACTTGTGTTTTATTAACGAAACTTTGCTAATAGAAGGTTGCTTATATAGAAGATTAAAGTATAGATGCTAAACTTGTGTTTTGTTAAGGAAACTTTATCAATGGAAGGTTGTTTATATAGAAGAATAAATTAAAGTAGTATTAGTGGAAATAGAAATGTGAAATTGACCAAGAAATTCGATAGCTGGCTTTGACCACAAGAATAATGTGAAGAAGTTTCAAGCTATTTGAGTAGCTGAGCAGATTTGAAGTATATGTTGTTTCTATCAGTTAAAACATTGGAAATTATTATAATAGCAAATAAAAGATCACCGACTATTTCCTTGATTTTTCGTCGTGCAAATTATAATCAATTTTAATCAGAATCGTTTGTTGAAAAGGACCCTTTTTGTATTTCTTTTTGTCTAAATAAGATTTATTAATATCATGTGCTGATTCGTCGTCGTCATCTTGTTGCACCACTGTCAGGGTTCATGTTTATGATCTTGGGATAGAAAATAAACAAAACAAAAAAAACGAAAAGAAGAGTTTATCATGACACATAGATAAGTAGATCGGTGGATGTACGGGTTTTGTAAGTTCAACTAAACTGAACTCATTGGACAAGTGAGGTTTGTGATAGAAAATAGGCATATAAATGCAGCGGAAGCAAGCACCCAAGATTATATTTTTATATGCAAATTAGACAAATATAATCAAATACGAGATTGTAACACTAATCTTTTGAAGCTGTTGCACAAGTCTTCAATAGCGTCCGTGCTCTCCAGGTCTACGATCTTCTGCTATGTATCCTGAAGTTCTATGAACGTAATACTTGAGTGGCAAGTATTCGGCTAAAGAATGAACGAATTCTTAGGGTTGAATAGCTTTTTATATATACACACGATTTTTAGGGTAAACCCTAGCCAAAAAATGTGTAGCATTTCCTAACCCACCAAGGATATTATTTTTCCTTTAAATTTCCTTGTTCTACAGGCACAGTAGGGACCACATATTTAATAACGAGGCTTCCTATTGTGGTATTAATTCGGAATATGAATGAATTAATCCTACCACAATAAATTATAATTTATTCCACTAAAAAACTGTAATTGCACTCCTCTGTTTAATTTCGAAATCATTCATTAAAAACTTATTTAACTCCCCATGTTAAGATTACAGACCAATCAAATAAATTAAATAATTGACAATTTAATTCATCGACTAATTTAATCCTTTATACTTCCGCTTAACTTATTTCATGTGACGGATACAAGATCCACCTGCAGAGTTTTCACATGAAAACTTATAAGCATCCATAAAGGGGTATCATCAATCTCAAAATCAAGACACGGATTCTATCAACTAATTGTTATTTCACAAATGCACTTTGCCATTATCCAATTTACCAGGAATACATTAACTCGCAGTTGAGTCGTACCTTTTAATAAATCAAAATAATGAACGAAGCACATTGATCATAACAATCATATCAAGATTAAGAGTAAAAGAACATTCAATGAGCTAGAAAGATAGTTTTATATATTCAGCACAAAAACACTTATCTCTACTTGGTCCGTCCAATACACAAAAATGTATTAGCATAAGAAGTTGGAACTGAACCACTCTCATAATCAAGATAGATTATATTTTAATCTTATGCTATAATCATCAAGATACTTTGCCCAGTTTTATCTTTGATTGTGAACATTAACTTTATAACTTATAAGAACCGACAATTTAATCTTCCACGCATGAGCTAAAGCTCCATACACTAAATCATCTACTATATAAGTAAAGAGCACACATATGAACATTAAATTAAGACTTCATTGAATTGAATAAATAAATAAATAATTATTCCAAAAAAAAAAAGAAAAAACATAATACTATAATCAAACCGCATGGTTAATAGTATATCCTAACAGTTTGTTCTACTGATTGAGCTCCACCATCAATCGATAAATTTAAGGTTCGAATCACGCTGCGAAGTGAGAACGCTATTAATCCTAACAGGGTGGGGTGGAATAAGAAGAAAAAAAAGTAACCCATTGCTTATGACTCTAATTATGATTATTTAAGTTGTTTATATATAATAAGATAATACTTATTTTCAATTCACAACTTTAGATTTTGAATTAGCCACGGCAATAAATATATAAGAGAACGAAAAACCTAAAACAAAGGGATGCAAAGCGCGACTTGCTGCTGCGTGGAATGCAAGGGCTTCACATGCCAATATTGACCACTAACAAATACAATAAGGCCTCTAATAATATATGTTCTCTTATAATTAGTACCAAATAACATCAGATAACACCATAACGAAAATCAAACCTTAATATATTATCATGTGCATCAGACACAAAAATAAAGTCTTTTTGTTGCCAACCTTCTAGACACCTTTTGAGAAGCCTTAAAATTAGAGACTGGTTGCATATGTAGTGACCTCTTAATTTTTTAATACCTTTTTGTATAGTTAATTAATTGATATTTGAAATTGTTCTTGACTTCTATAAGTAGGTATGCGGATCATTCCGATGACCCAATCAAGCATTTCTAGATCTTTTTAAAAAATGTGAGATATTTGCAAAACAACATAAATAATCTTTGTTAAACTCATTTTTTTCTATTCATATCATAAATCGGCATAGGAAATCATTTCCTCATACATACTGCTCTTTTAGAGGAAGGCCTTGAGTTTTTGAATCATACATATGCCCTAAATATGTCTTATGGAAAAACTCACACGCATTTAATGCTGACACCAAATTAATAAGTGATACAATATACTCACTTTGTTCACTTTTACTCGTTCGCTATACTAAATCAAGAAAAAGATAATTTCTTTTTCATGTTTTATCTTTATCCTTAATTACTCAATTCCCAAGTTATTTGCCAAGACTTTTAGAAATGCTATTATTATTATGGGTAAAATAATAAAATACATATTTTATTTATTGTTTCTTAAGGAGTGCGAAATTTAAAGTGAACGGGGGAGTACTTTTTAAAGCATAATTTTTATCACCTAAACATGATTAATAGACCGTATGTATTTTCACTTTATTTAGTGAAAAAATATATGAGGAATACCTATGCACTGCTGACGTTGCACCAGTGTCAGGATGAAGCCGCTAACGCAATTGCTTTAGACCCCCTAAAATTGAGGGACCCTAATTTTTAAAAATATATATTATTATATATTATAAAACTATTAATAAAATATACTTAAGTTTATATTTTTTTAAAATGTGATAGAAGTTATTCAAATAAATAAATCGAATTTTATAACAAATATGCAATATACAATAAACAATTTAAAGATTTCGTTGTTAATTAAAGAATAAAGTCTTTTGTAGTATCATTTAGAATTGATCATTTCTTATAAAAAGTGGATTGAGCAATTATCACTTCGAAATACACTTGAACTATTTTAAATATATGAAATTATACTGAGAGCTTTTTAGTTGTACAATTTGAGATTATTAGATTATGCGAATTTACACGAATATTATCCTAACTGTCAAAATGTGTTTCTTATAAATATGTTATCAACGCCTTAGCGAGTAGAGTTAAAATATTTGTAAAGATAAGAGCTAGCAGGTAAAAGAGTGAATGATCAAGATATGTACAAGATGGTCGGTATACCATCATTACAAAAATAAAAATAAAATAATATATTAATTTTTTATTAAATAAATTTAAGACCTCTTATTAAGGTTTGACTTTAGGCCACCAATATGATTGAGCCATCTCCGGTTTGCACCAAAGCAATTAGTATATTTAACCTTAAAAGTCAAAAATTAAATGGGAAAGACATATTGTATTAATTAATCATCGTTAATATAAAAATTATTGATTTAAAAAAAGTCATACACTTTTTTCTTTGATCCGTTTGTTTTTCTCATCATAGGGCCATAGGCAGAAATTTGGAAGAAAGCTAATGCACCAAATAACAGGTCGCCAATTTTTACTAGAGCACTTACGGGGGATTAAAAAATGTTTTTTTACTACAGCACCACATAAAAAAAATAATGGCGAAATGGAACCAAGAGCAGTATAATGATGTGCGACGACAATTAGTGCAACTAAGGGAAATTATGGAAAATGATAATCACAATTAAATATTTAATGTTTTTCGTTGGCGTGTTAATTGTGGAAGGATTAGTTGAAATTCTCCCCGACTAATTGCTAAGCCCTCTCTTTCTCACACACACACTTCGCATCGCCAGATCGATAATTTTAATTTTATGGGTTCTTATAACAATCTTAAGTTAATATACAATGATAATCGGACTAATGAATTTGGATCCAAGCTAAATATTTTTACGTTTAATGAATTTTTTAATACAAATACAAGATCTAGGCAAAAGTTATTGGGTTCACGTGAACCCATAACCTTTACACTAGATTCACCCTGCACGTCGCATTGGACCATTTATGACCTAATAAGAGTTTCTCTGTTTGCAAGGTTCAAATGTAAGATTTTTGATTAAGATCGGAGAAGTTTCGTCTATATATCCTACTACGCCCCTAAATGAAACTTTTAATTTATATCTAATGGAGGGGAAAAATGGATTGATATAGAAAGGAAACTTCTTTGGCTTCAAACTTCGTTGCTTTCTGTCCAAGGAAAGGAGAAGGGAAGAAATTATCTTCAAGAATCGTATTACTTAATTCAGTACGTTAAAAATTTTCTTGGAGGCTGCTTTGATTTTCAAGAATTTTATCTCCACCATTTGTTTACTAGTCCATTTAAATCATTTTTTAAGATTTTGATATCTAAGATGGAGAAATTTTCGAATGTTTGTTACACCTGTGTTATTTGATTAACTAAAATATTGTGTGTCAATTTACTTGATCTATTCTTTTCCCACATGTTTTTTTTTCTGTCTTTTCAATCCCACTTACCTAATTCTGTTTTACTTTTCGATTGTGCAATGGGTGAAAACAACTTTTCCGCTCAACTCAATGTGAAAAATCAAAACAAACGACAAAAACTTTGGATTATAGGCATTCTTGTACTCTAGTGCAAATTCTAACCGTTGATTGACAATTGAATCGACCCATCGTTCAATAAAGGCTAAAATGTGTTTTGCCATTTTAACTGACAACTTCACTCTGAAAATTTCTTTCAGAGTAATTTAGTTGCTAAATCAGATGTATGTTTAGTTGCTTGTTTACCCTTAAATCCGGATAACAATTGAATTTGTTCGTAGTGCTAAGGATCCGTAAATCAATTTGATACAGTGTAAAATGTAACGTAAATGATTAAAAGATAATAAGCAAGAGAAAATAGTTAAACCACAAGTATCCAACAGCTGGTGACAAAATATAAGAAATAAGCAAGTGTTTTGATGAACAATGATAATGGTAACGAATAGCAGTAAAGTGTTTTTGTTTCTCTCTGAATGTGTCCCTTACAGTGGGGGGCGAATACCCTTTTTATAGGTAGATGAAAGAGTCCTAAATAAAGTAAAAGACTAATTACAAAGCAAATCCCATTAATTACGCGGTTGAATATCCTAAGATGACGGCTCAACGTCTATAATGGTTGAGATAATTGCTCCTGGCGAAATATGCGGAATTGGCGAGATATACGGTTTGAATCTGATCCCTTGTTACGAGGTGTCCCCTGGCCGGCCGATATCGGTTGTCCCATTTCGGTCGCTCCAGCCTATGTATCCGATTTGCTGATTTTGGACCGGGGCGGCCAGGCCTCACATTGTGCCCGGACCCGACCTCACTCGATTGCGTTCGACCCAATACAGATAGTCCCCTCGTTTATTGGAGAGTAAGGACAAAAAACGATATGAGTTACCAACCTTCGAACTTCTTGGCTAAGCGATCGATATCTCCACTAAACGTGACGCGAAAGCAAAGCTGTCAAAACCGCTTATCCCAAAAAAGATCCTATATATGACGATAGCATTGTGATGCACACAACCGTCGATGCAGGAAATCATTACCTGCCTTTTCTGCAGAACCTTGTACCTTTTCATTGCATTTAATGCGTGCATTTAATGCCGCTCACCTCGTGCTTAATGCCGCCGCTTTTTGGGAAAGTATAAATACTTCCTCCCCCTTTGGATCAGTCTGTTTGTCTTCACGCTATTAATCACTTTGTCTCTTTTGATCTTCTTAACCAGAAAAACCCTTAATCTTCTTCACCAGAAACTTTAAATTTTCTTAAACCTTTCTTGTTTCTTGCTTCCGCTATTCCAATGGCAAAAACTTCTAAGTCAGTTCCTCATGGGCAAAATTCCCCTGCGCAGTCTGTTGGAGAGGCAGAGCCCATTCGCACTGAAGAGCCCTCAATGGAGCCTCCATTGAAGGCCTTCATACCGGTGGGATGCTTTATAGGTTCCGACTTCAAGGTCGAGAAGGCATCCACGGTACCTGGTCGGGTGAACCGGTTTCAGACTATATCAGTTAGATCACCTCAAAACACCTTGAGAGGGTGAAGGCTGAATGCCATTGGACTGATAAAGAGATAATAATACCTTCTCCCAATGAGGCCATTACTACACATGTGGAAGGGTACCTTAGTGTGTATACTTACCCGTTCACATTAGGACCTATAGACCCTCTGATTGTCGAGTTTTGTAGGAGATACCAGGTCACTTTAGCTCAAGTACACCCTTCCGTATGGCGTATAGTCTATCTTTTCCGTTTTTTCGTAGATAAGGTCGAGGGGGGACACCCTTTTACTCTCGACCATCTGCTTAGGTTATACAGTCCCCGAATGTTCCGAGGGGGGCTGATTAAGCTAGCTCGCCGGGCTAGTAAGGCCCCGTTCTCGAGCATTGACGAAGACAGGGATCGGGGCTGGATGAGCCGATTCGTTCGAATTAAAACTTCTGACCTGATTCCTGCCGATAATATGCCGTTCCCCGAGAAGTGGAACATGAGACGTAAGTGTTTCCCTATCTGACTTCTCTCATTACTGTTTCTTTTTTTAGCGTATGACTGATGTGTTATCACGTGCAGCCGTTTCTCAGGCACCGGCCGCGATCGATGACCTGATGGACTGGGTCAGGAAAATCGTGGCCCAGAGGTCGTACTCAGAGCGGGCCTGGAGGGAAATATCAAAAGGCCTTTGGGAGGCTAAGAACCATGGTGAGCTTTGTCTATACTCTTCTTTCTCAAAACAATCGGTGTCAAAACTTAATATCGAAAGTATGCTTTGCAGGTCTCTCGAAGGATGCCGAGTTGAGGTCGGCAGTTACCAATGGGACAGTTCCTCGCCCCCTTCCCGTGTTGGAGAAGGAAGGAGGAAAGAAAAGAAAAAGGGCTCCCGACCATGCTGAGCCCGAAAAGAAGAAAGGTAGAAAGAAGATGGCGGCTCGTAAGATTACGGCCCCCGATGCCCCTGCCGATCTGAGTGACGACTCCGAGGGGACAAAGAGCCCTGATCTTGACAAAACCCCTCGGGAAGTCCCCGAGCCCATTGCGGGAGAAACCGGTGCCTCTGAAGAGGCAAATATTGAGATGGAAGCAAGGCCGAAGATCGGGCCAATGTGCAAGAGGCGGCACAGAGATCTTCGGATATTCCCGAGATGGCGCATTCTCCCTCCTTCTCAGAGACAATCCGAGATGCGGGAATACACACGCCGGGCAAGGTGCCGGCCACAGCTGGGATTTTCGAAGAATTTTTCGACGGGGTGCCATCGGCTGATACTTTTGGCCTGGAAATCCCTAGAAGGAGTCCCTCAGCCGAAACAAGTGGAACATCGGCTGGTATTAAGCTAGTAGACAAGTTCCCAGCACCGAGCTTGAACCCTGAGAGGAGTCGGGTGGTAACCCTTGCTATCCCCGAGGACGCCCGAGCGTTAGGCCCCCTAGTAGGCATAGCAAGCTACCTCCATAGCTTGGCAACCGAAGATGACCGAGCTGCTATGAACGCTGTGGACTGGGCTTGCTTGTTCAATGAGGCTCAGTAGGCACTGAACAAAGTATGTTTTTCTGTCCAACTTAGATTATATTCAACATTTTGGTTCACAATCCGATACTGAAAGTCTTCCGCTTGAATTTTCCACAGTCATCGGTGCTTCATCACGAAGTGTTCCTTCGCATCAAAGAAGGAATGGCACAAGAGTAGGAACGACGTCGGCGGCTTGAAAATGAACTGGCGAATCTCCGGGCCGATCTGAGCTTCGCAAGGAAAGAACGCGCCTCTTGCGTTGATCGGTTGGGGCAGATGGACAACCGGTTGGATCAACTTCGGTCCGAGCTGAGTGAGGCAAAAGCTGAGGCGAGCAATTGGAGAATCAAGACTGAGCTTCTAACTGCAGAGACAACGACTCTCCAAGGACAGGTCTCGGCAGCTCAGGAAACAATCGGAGCCCTGACTAAGGACAATGAATACCATCGGCTCCAAGTTGAATCGTCCAACCAAGACCGGGCGGCCCTGGCCAACCGACTTCAGGAGGCAAAGTTAGAAATTGCTGCTACTAAGGCCAAAGCTGATGGCTTGATAGCTCAGTATAGAGCTGATGCTGAAGTAGCTCACGAGCAGTCAAAGGCGCTGACCGAATACACTCAATGCCAAACTCGCCTTACCGTTCTCGAAGAGCTTTAGGCCCGTGGCTTCGATTTGTCTACCGATGTCGCTGAGGCATCGAAAATCGAGGATGAAATGAGAAGGAAAACATTTCCTGAAGAATACGAAGACGGCTCAGATTGACATTGTCTTGTTTTCTACAGCTTGAATGATGTAACTATCCCACTTTGTATAATGATATTTATAAAATATATCTCAAGTTTGATCTTTGATTCTCATGTGTCAAAATATCCTGCCTTAGCTAGGATCATAAATTGCGACCGACTAATTAGTAATTAGCCCGGCTTTAGCCTTGTGGTAAGTTCAAAATACATTAATAACTAGTTAGGCCTTAGCCTCGTTCAAAGCGATAACTAGCTTGGCCTTGGCCTAGTTTAAACAAGATATCATTTGTTCTGTTTTCAACCATTTAGCTTGTAGGGATCGGGGCCATGCCTTAGCAAAATTTTTGACCCTTATCAAATAAGTTTGATTTTAACTTTGTCTCGAAGTCCTGTGCTTTCAGGCTTCGATCGAATAAGAATTTTTAATTTGATCCGGCCTTGGCCGTAAATCGGGATTCCCAAGATCGGTCTTAATTCCCTCTGTGCTTTATTAGCTTTAACAAGGCCTTAGCCTGGTGTGCCGGTTTTGGGGTTCGCCTTGTTAGGTCTTATCCCTCCCCCGGTCTCGATGCACATCTTCCACTATTATCGATTATAGACAATGCGAAGATAATAAGAAAAGCCCTTAGGCTCGATAACACAATGTAGGCATCAGATGACTTTATTAATATTTGTGTAATCGTACATCTTCAGTGGTCGGAGGCGAATTAGATCGTTCTATTCGGGTACGGCTCTTCTGGCCGTTTGACCCTTACATCAATTCCTAATGATCTTTATTTTGGCCTCTCGAACTTGGAGTAATCAAACGACTATAGCTAGAGTTTAATACAGTTGATCTACGGTAGCACGACATATGGCTGCCTCATTAAAAACCTTGCCGTAAAATCCAAATTGGGACAAAACCGGTCGAAGGGAAAAAGAGTGCAGCGCGTGCTTTTAGCCTAAATGTTTGGTGTTTGCCTGTCTGATATCGAACTGTCCTGCATATGTTAGTATCGATAAACGAAGTAAAAAGAAAGTAAAAAAGGCAAAGTAAAATACCTTAGCAGTAGTATCTCTTCAAGCGGCTCACGTTCTAGTTGTTTGGCAGCTGTTTGCCATCCAAAGTCCCTAGCTTATAAGAGCCCTTCCCGGTGACCTTCAGTACAGTGTAGGGACCTTCCCAGTTCGGTCCCAATTTCCCTTCGTTAGGGTCTCGAGTATTGGGGGTGATTCTCCTGAGCACCAAGTCCCCTATATTGAAGTGTCGAAGTCGGGCTCTCCGATTATAGTATCTCTCGATTCTCTGCTTCTGAGCTGCCATTCGAACTAGAGCAGCCTCCCTTCTCTCATCCAAGAGCTCTAGGCTAATATTCATAGCCTCTTGGTTGGATTCCTGGGTCGCATGCCGAAATCTGATGCTTGGTTCGCCTACCTCGACCGGTATCAAAGCTTCAGCGCCGTATACTAAAGAAAACGGAGTGGCTCCGGTACTGGTTTTATTCGTCGTTCGATATGCCCACAAGATTTCGGGCAACATTTCCCTCCATCTACCTTTGGCATCGACTAGCCTTTTCTTCAGATTTTGAAGTATAGTTTTGTTGGTTGATTCCGCCTGACCGTTGCCGCTGGGATGGCAAGGGGTTGACAATATCCTTTTGATTTTATTGTCTTCGAAAAATTTGGTTATCTTGCTGCCGACAAACTGCTTTCCATTGTCGCATACGATCTCAGAGGGCATTCCGAATCGGCAGATGATGTGATCCCATATGAAGTCGATCACCTCTTTTTCTCTGACCTTCTCGTAAGCCTGTGCTTCAACCCACTTAGAAAAATAGTCAGTCGTAAAAAGGATAAACTGAGCTTTACCTGGTGCTCAAGGGAGTAGTCCTACTATATCCATTCCCCACTTCATAAATGGCCACGGCGATATAACTAAATGCAGTGTTTCAGCAGGCTGGTGGATGGTCGGTGCATGTCGTTGACACCTGTCGCATTTGCGCACGAACTCTTTTGCGTCTTTTTCCATATCGATCCAGTAGTAGCCAGCTCGGATTACCTTCCGAACTAGTGAATCGGAGCCTGAATGATTGCCACAAGCTCCCTCATGTATCTCTTTCAAGATATACTCGGTATCCCCGGGGCCGAGGCATATAGCTAAGGGTCCTCCAAAGGTTCTTCTGTAAAGGGTCCCATCGTTGGCCAAAAAAAATCGGGCTGCCTTAGTACGCAAAGCCCTTGACTCTTTGGGATCGTGCGGAACTTTGCCCGAGCTGAGGTACTCTATGTACTTGTTTCTCCAATCCCACGTCAGACTTGTCGAGTTGACCTCGGCATGACCTTCTTCCACCACCGATCTCATCAACTGTACGACCTTTTCGGAGTCGATTTCTTCATCATCGACCGACGAGCCTCGGTTCGCGAGAGCGTCGGCTTCGCTGTTTTGCTCCCGGGGAATGTGCTGCAGGGTCCATTCCTTAAACCTGTGCAAAGTGATTTGAAGCTTATCCACATACCTTTGCATACGGCTCTCTCTGACTTCGAACGTCCTATTCACTTGGTTGACCACAAGGAGGGAGTCGCACTTGGCCTCGATTATTTATGCCCCAAGGTTCTTGGCTAGCTCCAGACCTGCAATCATAGCCTCATACTCGGCTTCATTATTAGTCAATTTTATAGTTTTGATGGACTGTCTAATCGTGTTGCCGGTCGGAGGTTTTAGCACGATACCTAAGCCCGACCCTTTCGAATTCGAGGCTCCGTCTGTGAACAGAGTCCACACCCCCGAAGGAGTCCCCGATTTAGTCATGAGTTCCCTTTCGACTTGGGGAATAAGGGACGGTGTGAAGTCGGTGATAAAATCAGCCAGTACTTGAGATTTTATCGAGGTTCGAGGCCGATATTGGATATCGTACTCGCTGATCTCGATGGCCCATTTGGCCAGGCGGCCCGATAGCTCGGGCTTATGCATAACATTCCTTAGTGGGTAAGTTGTCACTACGCATATCGGGTGACTTTGGAAGTATGGTTTTAATTTTCTAGAGGCACTTAATAAGGCGAGTGTCAGCTTCTCTAAGTGCGGGTATCTGGTTTCGGCCTCTCCTAATGTTCTACTAACATAATATATGGGAAACTGCGTACCTTGTTCTTCTCGAACCAAGACTCCGCTCACCGCTATCTCCGATACGGCGAGATAAAGGTACAATAGCTCGCCCGTCTTTGGCGTGTGTAATAGAGGTGGGCTAGAAAGGTACCTTTTGAGTTCTTCTAAGGCGTGTTGGCATTCCGGTCCCTATGAGAACTCGTTCTTCTTTTTTAGCAAATTGAAGAACTGGTGGCTCCTATCCGATGACCTAGATATGAAGCGGCCCAGTGCTGCGATCCGGCCTGTAAGTTTTTGTACGGCCTTGACGCTGTCGACGACTTTAATATCTTCGATAGCTTTGATCTTGTCCGGGTTGATCTCTATTCCTCTGTTCGAGACCATGAACCCGAGAAATTTCTCGGAGCCTACTCCGAATGCGCACTTTTCCGGGTTCAACTTCATATTGTACTTCTTCAAGATGTTGAATGTTTCCTGCAAATGACTAAGATGGTCCTCTGCTCGCAGGGACTTGACCAACATGTCATCGATATAAACCTCCATGTTTTTACCTAGTTGGTTTTCAAACATTTTATTTACTAGGCGTTGATATGTAGCCCCTGCATTCTTAAGCCCGAATGGCATCACATTATAGCAGTAAGTGCCATATTTAGTGATGAAGGACGTTTTCTCTTGATCGTCCTTGTCCATTTGTATCTGGTTATATCCAGAATAGGCGTCGAGAAAACTTAGGGTCTCGTGGCCAGCAGTGGCATCGATCATACGATCGATGTTGGGCAGTGGGAAAAAATCTTTAGGGCATGCTCTATTTAAATCCTTATAATCTATACACATTCTAAGCTTGTTCCCCTTTTTAGGTACTAAAACTACGTTGGCTAACCATTCGAGATATTTTACCTCCCGAATGGATCCTATATTCAAAAGTTTGGTTACCTCTTCTTGGATGAAGACCTGCTTGACTTCGGACTGAGGTCTCCTTTTTTGCTTGACCGGCCGGAATTTTGGATCGACACTTAGCTTGTGTGTCGCAATCTCCGGTGGTATGCCTGTCATATCTAAATGGGACCAAGTAAAAGAGCTTTCATTAGCTGAAAGAAAAGAAAGTAGTTTGGTCCTGAGCTCGGAGTTCAAACCCGAGCCCAGGTATACCTTCCGGTCGGGTGCGTCATGGCGGATTGAGATTTGCTCCAGCTCCTCGATTGTTGACTTGGTCGCATCGGTCTCATCCGGGACGACGAAAGATCGGGGTACCCCGAAGTTGTCTTCATCAGGCTGGTCTCGCTCGCCTTCATCTGTCGAAGGCGGCTTTTGTGATTGCTATTTGGCCTTTGGTTGAGGATTGGTAGACTTTGGTGTTGTTTCTTCTATTGCGAACATCTCTCTCGCCGCGTGTTGTTCTATATAAACGGCGATGATCCCTTCAGCCGATGGAAACTTTAACATCTGATGCAAGGTCGAGGGTACGGCCTTAATATCGTGTATCCAGGGCCTTCCGAGCAGGGCATTATACCTCATATCGGCCTCGATTACGCAGAACCTCGTTGCCCTGGTGGTGCCAGCGACGTTCACCATCAGTGTTACTTCTCCCTTCGTTGTCTCCGACGCCATATTAAAGCCGTTGAGCACTCGGACCTCGGAAATGATTTGGTTCGTTAATCCCAGCTGTTCAACGACCCAAGATCGGACTATGTTGGCTGAACTCCCAGGGTCAATAAGTACACGCTTCACTCAAGTATCGTGTACCAACATTGATATTACCAGCGCGTCGTTGTAGGGTTGTGTTAGGCCCTCGATATCTCTGTCGCTGAAATATAGAGTTCCTTCCGTTGCATAATCCCGAGTTCGTTTCTCTCGGGTGATGGAAATCTTTGTACGCTTCAGTACCGGTACTTGGGGCGCATCCGTACCTCCAATTATCATGTTGATTGTGTGCTTGGGCTCTTTTTGGTCTACCGGCCTGTCCCTGTTTTCATAATGATTCCTTGCTCGGTCACTGAGAAATTCTCGAAGATGCCCGTTCTCGAGCAACCAAGCTACTTCCTCCCTCAATTGTCGGCAGTCTTCCGTTCTATGCCCGTGAGTGCCATGATATTTGCATATAAGGTTAGGATCCCTCTTGGCGGGGTCTGTTTGTAACGGTCTTGGCCATCTGGTGTCTTTGATGCAACCGATTGCTGAAACTAGGGCCGCCGAGTCGACATTAAAGTTATATTCAGACAACCGGGGTGCTTCCTGTCGATCGTTGGTTTTCTCGAGGTTGCCTCTCGGCAACGGCCTTATGTTCCTTTGATTGATGTCGTACCTGTTCTCCTATCTTGGGACTTTGTGTCCCCTCGATATAATCCGTCGATCTTCCGGGTAAGGTCGGTGCCTATCTCGATTCGACCTTGGTTCTCGAATGTTGTCCCTTCGAGGTCAATCAAAAGCCTTAACTGTATATGAAGAACCTGACGCAACCCCGACCTGATCATCCTCTATCCTGATTTTTGACTGGTACCGGTTGTGGATGTCCACCCAGGTGATGGCCGGAATTCAATCAAACTCTGCTTGAGTTGTCTAGATGCTGCAGAACTGCCGGTATTCAGCCCTTGGGTGAAAGCTTGTACTTCCCAATCGTCTGTGACCGGTGGCAAATCCATCCGCTCCATCTGGAATCGAGATACGAACTCCCTTAATGTCTCACTGTCACGTTGTCTGACTTTGAACAAATAGGACTTCCTCGTCTCGACCTTAATAGCGCCGGCATGGGCTTTTACGAATGTATCAGCTAACATGGCGAATGAGTTGATAGAGTTCGGTGGTAAATTATGATACCACGTCATCGCTCCCTTGGATAGAGTTTCTCTGAATTTTTTCAGGAGGACGGACTCGATTTCGTCGTCCTCGAGATCGTTCCCCTTTATGGCACAAGTATAAGCCGTCACATGCTTGTTTGGGTCCGAAGTCCCGTTGTATTTAGGGATTTCGGGCATGCGAAACTTCTTCGGGATCGGCTTCAGAGCGGCACTGGACTGGAAAGGCTTCTGCACGAATTTTTTGGCGTCCAAACCTTTCAATACTGGAGGTGCCCCTGGTATCTGGTCTACCCTCGAGTTGTATGTTTCGGCTTTTTTATCATTGGCTTCAATTCTTTTTTCTCCTGTCTCGACCCGCTTTGTTAACTCCTCCAACATTTTAATAATCCCGGAGTTGATTCCCGAACCGCTTTCATCCGGTTGCGCTGTGACTGGTTCATTTTGCTCGGTTGCCGCCTGAGGAGGAACGTTTTCTGCTCTGCCCGGGTCCTGAGTGCGGCTTTGCAATTGGGCTATCGCCGTTTGCTGAGCTTGTAGCATATCAAAAATCACCCTGAGACTGATTTCATTTTCCCCGTTCTACTGAATTCCGGAGTGGTTCTCCCCCCGGACGCTGTGCGATGAGCCGGGAGCCTGGTCAATATCGATCCCCATTTGAGAATTGGCGTCGATTGGGACCTCACGTCCGGGCATACCGTTGTTTTCAGCTTGGTTGTTGATCTCGTTGTTGATGGGGAGTGATTGTTCCATGATCAATCTGTAACCTGAAAAACAGAGAGTTCTGCAAAGAGCAAGCGTAAAATTGTGTTTGAAAGAGAGCTGTATCAAAAGTTCACTAATATCCTCGGCCCCACGGTGGGCGCCAAACTGTTTACCCTTAAATCCGGATAACAATTGAATTTGTTCGTAGTGCTAAGGATCCGTAAATCAATTTGATACAGTGTAAAATGTAACGTAAATGATTAAAAGATAATAAGCAAGAGAAAATAGTCAAACCACAAGTATCCAATAGCTGGTGACGAAATATAAGAAATAAGTAAGTGTTTTGATGAGCAATGACAATGGTAACGAATAGCAGTAAAGTGTTTTTGTTTCTCTCTGAATGTGTCCCTCACAGTGGGGGGCGAATGCCCTTCTTATAGATAGATGAAAGAGTCCTAAATAAAGTAAAAGACTAATTACAAAGCAAATCCCATTAATTACGGGGTTGAATATCCGAAGATGACGGCTCAACGTCTATAATGGTTGAGATAATTGCTCCTGGCGAAATATCCGGAATTGGCGAGATATACGGTTTGAATCTGATCCCTTGTTACAAGGTGTCCCCTGGCCGGCTGATATCGGTTGTCCCATTTCGGTCGCTCCAGCCTATGTATCCGATTTGCTGATTTCGGATCGGCGCGGCCCGGCCTCACATTGTGCCCGAACCCGACCTCACTCGATTGCGTTCGACCCACTACAGTGCTAATTAACTGCTCTTCTCCGTCTTGTCCTACAACGAATTCTCAACTTCTTTTTCTCTAATGGAAAGAGTGTGTGTTTCTGCTTTTATGTATATCCTTTTACTCATTGATCAAGAAGTAAAATTACGGGGATGAACTTTTAAACTTCTCTGAATTTTGCACTAATGTTATCATATAGTATAACTTTTTCTCTTCCTGGGTATCCACATCCCAAACCAAAGGAGATTCTTTTTCGCCTTATTTTGTTTATTGAATTTTGTATCAAATAGTTGTCGTCTATCATTCTTTAATTTCTTAGTATGTATCGGTAGTCATTCTCAAGAGTCGGATTCAGGATTTCAAGAGTATGGGTGTATTGTTGTAAAGAGGTGTATTTAAAATTTATATTTGACGGGTTTAACTTTAGTCTCTTATTATGTACCCACTACAGTTTTGAAGTTATAAGTTCAAAATTATATTCCTTTTGAAATTTTAGTAATTTTCATACATATTTATACTCCATGTCGAAAATAAGACCGTTCAGAGTGAGATTTGAACCGCTAATTTCACTTGTAGAGCTACACCCTACAATAATTACACCATAAAAGTCTTTGAGAAAGGGTGCATACACATATATTTAAGTAATTTTAAAGAAATATAATATTATTATACATAGTTTAGGAAGAGGAGTATGAGTTCACGTAAACCCATACCCCTCAAGCTGGATACGCTTCTGGCAGTAGTTTATTTTCAATATCATGGATGGAGTACTCTGGATTATTTATTTTTTGTCATATGCCTCCATTGTTCCTAGCTATATTAAAAATTTATCCCCTTTTTCCCCAATGATTTTTAATAGCGTAACATACAATTTTTGTTGATATTTTGAACGTTTCAAGTGATTAGCTGTAAAAATTATCAATATTGTGTGATTTATCACGAAATACATGTTATCACCACACATATCTTTTTTCCCTCTAAGGTCCCTCGCTTTACTCATTTTTGAACTTCTAATTAGACCTGGTTGAACTTTTCATGACATAGATCAAAGAAGCAGTCTGAATATTGCACCCTAGAAGGCGAAAGTCCAGTAGCCGAAAGCATTACTAGCTTAGGCTATTTTTATACAAATATTTTAGGAGTATTGATTAGATACTAAAGAAAAAAGGAAAATTTTGAGGATTTTGCAAACGTTTTGGACAGAAAACGGAGGTTGTTTCGCTAGAGAAGAAGGAGAGAGAAAGAATTGGATTATAATCTCCTTCTAAAAGAATCCCCCTCTCAATTTCAAGGGGGGTGCATGTTGCTAGAAGTTATTTAAAGTAATAAGCGCATTTTTAATCTTTTGCAGAAAATAAAGATTATTTCATGGAATAACGTAACAAAGCAGAAATTATAGGATATTATATGAACATGATCGTTTGATTCCAAGAATAAGAAGGTGAAAAACTATAAAGTGTGGTACTCTAGAGGAACTAAATTAAACCAAAGATAAAATTAAAAAGAAAATAACATTCTACTATATATAAAGGAGGGATTGAAAAAGATGAGTTGCATTTATCTATTTTGTCAAATTTTTGGGGTTTCCCTACTGTTTCTACTTATATTCCCATTTATTTTGTGTTTTTATTTTTAAAAACTAACAAGGAATTACACCTATCTTTTGGCATTTATTCCTCTCATACAGTAACGCCTGTTGGTGAAAAAAATAACACCTCTTAATGTTTGAAAGGCCGAACGTCACTATTAACTGAACGTTGAACCGCCCATTTGCTTGCAATATAAATCTCATATTGTATTTCTATTCCAAATCCTCATTCTCCGCCCTAAAATTGTAACTGTACAACTTAATTGCTTATATGATCTAAGGAAGTTGTTGAAAAATTTAGCAAGGAACTGGAGTGCAGAAGCCTTACACCTTCAAATGGATAAGTTTCAATATTCTTTCTTTGTTTTTGAACAAGCTAAGGTAAAAACTTTTAATATATCTCTTCTTCAATTTACCTTAGATTCTTTTTCTCTGTCTTAATCTACTTCTTTTCTAATACTCATAACTCTTTTACATTCATCACATAGTCTGTCTCCAACACTTTCTCAACTCTTTCTCAAAATTTTATTTTGTTTCCATTTGGTTCATAATACTCAAATATTTGTTTTTTCCTTTCGGTTTTAGAAAAGCAAGCAAATAAGGAAGAGAAAAGAAGAAGAATTCCGAGGAGAACAAGTTTGGTAGTGACTTTCTTGGAAAAATAAAGAATAACAATTCCACCACACCATTGTCTTAAAGCGTGACTTACATTGTGAAGGTTGTGCCAAGAAATTTAAATATTCAATTAGTCAGTTAAAAGGTAATTAACAAGGCATATAATGTCGTAAATTAACAAACAACATGTTACAATAGGTTACATGTCATTTATAGAGTAAATTTTTCTTCGGTATATAAGTATATAAATTAAATACAGTTTTTAAAAAATAAAACATCACTCATTACTTAACTAAAATCATTTATATTCTGATTTACAACGAGGAATCATCTACTGAGAATGGTTTGGATTGTTAGTTCTTTTTATATGCTAAGCTTTGTGAATATTTTGATTGAGTATAAAAAAATTATTATCATATGATTAAAATGAGTTTGAGACGATAAGAACTTCTGAGAAGGTCGCCAGTAGATCTAGTAAATTTATATGATAATATGAAGTGCTTAAGATTTTTATTTGTGCTATAGATTGTAAATTTGCAATAGCTATTTAGAGGGGGTCCAAATCTACTAACAATTTAGAAAAGTCTCGCCTCAGTAATAGTACGAGGGAAAAATAAATAAAAGAATTGTAGATTAAATGGTACTGATATTCTTTTATAGTTAGGATTTAAATGAAATTGGTTTTGGTTCCTTATCATCTTTAAAGTCTAATGTGTTAACTAATGCTTTTATGATTTTGAAAGTTTTGTTTTGTACGATGGGTGAATTCGTACAACAATTTTTTTTTTGCTTTGAGGATTTTAACTATTTCGGTTTTTCAATTCAAATGTTACGTGAATACTTACTAATTTTCTTTCTTATATTCTGTTTTAATCTCTAATGTAATATTGTAGTTACTCAACGAAAAATATATCTCATAAAATCATGCTTACAGGATAATGTACTAAAAATTTCAGAAGAAGTTCCAAATTTGCGTGGCATGGGCAAAGAGAAAGTGGTCTTTCTAATAACTACGTTTCTTTTACCTTCTCAATTTACAACTCTTAATTTTTTGTGTCATTAGTAATTTTAATTTCTTAGGATTTTTATTAACACTCCTTGAACTTTCTTAATAGATAAAACTTAAGTAAGCTTCATTAGTATACATTTAATTAACTATACATTACATAAAAGTGTACTGCAGATAAATAAACCAAATTTACGAGTTATTCCAAATATATTTTAATTTACAAGTATTTTTTTTCCTCATATAATAGAGGGATAAAGAGGGATAATATATGAATTCGTTATTGCTTTCTGACTTTTCTATAAACTTATTGAAGCTTTATAAAATTGCGCGAAGCGCGCTTAAATTTAAGCAATAAAATTAGACATCTTGAAATTATAAACCTTGTACGTGTCAAAAAGTTCTTTATTCATAATATAATGATAATTTAATCTAAACTTTTCTTTGTCAGAAGCAATATATTGCATTCCTTATGCTTTCTAACAGTCCTTAGGTTAAGAATACATGTGATCATAAAATCTTAATTCTGCTTTCTGATTGATAAATTGATTCATGAGAACACAAATTACACTTACTAAGAAAATTACCTAAAAACCTAAAGCACCTGGAAAAAGAATTCATGAAAAAAGAAAACTCATTTACCTACATTCTGAAATATTGAGAATTCTTAATAAGAAAATACATCAATTTAATCAATTGGAATATGTCTATTGAGTTTAATATTAAATCCTAAAAATTAGCAGGACTAGCTTTTCGAGGTCTTCTATCTTTTGATTTAATATGAACTTTAATATTAAATCGTTGGTGTCACCAATTTTAATAGAATAAAGTTGCGTTTGGAATATATAACTTTGCTTTAGATAACAAGCTTTATTTGCTTTTCTTTCCACGTGGCGCGTAAATAGACAAACATAAATAGAAATGATTAACAAAATGAGCAAAGCATATGTGAGAACAAAAACTGAGCAATAAGTTGTCATCAAGAAGAATTTCAACCACAAAAAGGTGAAGGAATAGAAATTCAAAAAGGAGTCATGGTCTTATTATAATCTATCATATATTAATAATAAAAACGGCAAACCATTATTTATTCAAACCAGCTGAGCTGTGGATGTCATAGAAATTTCACACGATTAGAAAGTTTAATCAAAGCAAATTCCTTTTTGATCAGTTTCACATTACTGTACTTCTCCTATTTAATAACACAGGCGTTTCATAATTTTCCTTGTTAACTACCTAACGTTTCAACAAATTAAAAGTAGGGAAAATGGAGCAAAAGCAAAACGAGTTAAAGAATGGAGGTAAGTAAATTATGATGTTGAAGACATTAATTACTGAGTGAAACTGTGAAAGTATATAAATGCAGTTGAGATGGGAATGTGGTGGAGGTACTTGAAAATAAATCAACTCACAAATAATAGCCATATAGATTTTAACCCTTTCTTCACATTGTTGAGCAAGAAGGGTTACATTTCGAAAAATGAGCTATTACGTGATTTCATAACTCTTTAATACCAACATATTCAAAAAATTGCAATGCCAATTTACTTACGAATAAAAAAGAATAGGATATAATAAAGATGACATTTACTTCATTTAGTAACTCATCGACTGATGTAATTTGAAATATTGTTTAAACATGATGTGTTCTCAAACTTGTTGGTCTTATCTGTTTGGGCCATTAAGCCGCAATTAAATAATTGAGAAATTAAATGAATATTTTTTGTTCTAAAAAATAACAGCTGAGAAATATAATTAATTTCAGTCGATCAGCGAGTTTTCTAATTTGCCCTAAATAATTTGCCAATTGATGCATGGGCACTGCTCACTCAATCTTGGACTTATATTTGATGAAGAACGTGGACCATTCTCAAACTTTGTTCTCATGGCCCATTTTATGTTAGTTGGCAATAAATAATTATTTCTGTTAATAGGAAGACGTCGGCCACTCTTGGTTGTAGTGGTTGAGAGAGTTTCTCAAACACCATAGGTCAAGGGTTCAAGGCTGGTAGAAAAGAAGAAAGCAAGGAAAAAAAATGAGGTATTTCAAAATACTTTTTTTTTTTCTCTTTAAATTAAAGGTAAAGTGAGTAAAATAAAAAATTTAAAGTTAAATTATTTTTAAATATATAAATATGTTACCTTTTTTGGAATGAATTAATAAATAAAGTCTAACATTTAAATTGAAACAAAGGGAGTGGTACTTATAGCATGTAATATATTGTAATCCTAATCCGGGTTTTTTGATTTGCGCTTCCATTAGAAGGCAAACAACCCTTTTTGTCTTTCTCTTTTTTTTTTTCGTGATTTCTTTTTAAGTTGGGCTCTTGCTGAATGCGCATTCAATCAAATTTAACAAGTAACGTCAAGTATAACAAATTTTGCCTAATGAGTAACACTTTTAACGTTTGACTTGAAGGTTAACTAATTAGTCACGCGACCTACCCAAAAAGTAAAAGTTAAAAACCATCCTTTATAGTATTTTATTTATGAAAAAGGGCCAAAAAGTAACACTTTTAACGTTTGACACAAAGGTTAACCCATTAGTCAAGTGACCTACCTCAAAAAGTAAAAGTTAAAAACTACCCTTTATAGTATTTATAAAACGGTAAAGGGCCAAATATACAAATGGCTCACAAATCCCCTCCTTCCACCTTTTGGTCTAAAAATACCATCAATATTTATTTTTGGCTCATGGATACCCCTTAAACTAACAACGTAAATCTGGGTCAAATTTGGCTCTTTAAATAGCCACGTGGCATATTATGATTTGTCACATTTTTTTATTCAGAATTAAATTAAAATTCACCCATTTTATAAACCTCCCCCTCTCTTTTTTTACTTAGATTATATTCATTAAAATTTTCATTCCCAACATGAATCCCCGACTGTTACACCTTGTGTGTTCGTGCGTTGTCGTACCGTAAGGTTGCTAACATGGTAAGAAGGTATTTATTTTTTTGAGGTATTTAAATAGGATGATAGTCATACGTTAAGTTTTGAAGTCAAATGAGTTGTGACACGGAAGTTGAAAAAA
>MCJB01026321.1:4906-18710 GCA_002018475.1 Nicotiana obtusifolia
AATTCCCTGAATATTTTATTTTAGTTTTCATAATTTCGAATTAATCAATTGCTTTGAAATGTGTAGGAGTTGGGTATTTAATAGTTAAATTGAATAGCTGATTCTCCCTTGCCGGGATGTTTGCTTGATATTGTTGTTCCCTTGCTGGGAAGTTATTATATTACTTTTGTTCCCTTGCCGGGATTTCTTGTGATTTTTGTGATGATATGAAATGGGAGCGGGTGGTACGCCTACCACATGATATAATGAAATGGGAGCGGGTGGTACGCCTACCACATGATATAATGAAATGGGAGCGGGTGGTACGCCTACCACAAGATATAATGAAATGGGAGCGAGTGGCACGCCTGCCACAAGATATAATGAAATGGGAGCGGGTGGTATGCCTACCACAAGATATAATGAAATGGGATCGGGTTGCATGCCTGCAACAAGATGAAACTGAAAGTGAAAGTTGCTTGTATTTCCCTTTATTTGTATTAGAATTTAATTTGCAGTTTCTTTAATACTCGTTGATGGTCTTTTTTTTTGTTTTTATCTGTTATCCCGAAGCATGTTTCCCTTACCCAGCTTTAATTATTTATTTATTTCTATCTTTCCGCTGTAGATGTGTAGATGTATATATATAACTGTACAGGTCTATCTGGAGTCTGGTCCTAGCCTCGTCACTACCTCGCCGAGGTTAGGCCAGGCACTTACCAGCACATGGGGTCGGTTGTGCTGATACTATACTCTGCACTTTTTTTTGTGCAGATCCCAAAGCTGCAGATCTTGGACCGTAGTGAGCTTCCAGTTTCTTGCTTATCAGGCGACCCGAGGTAGTCCTGCAGGCGCCCGTAGGCCTTGGTGTCTCCCGCTATCTATTCTACCTGTTTCTTTATGTAGTTCCAGAGACAGTACTTTGTTATTTCTTTCAGACCCTTATTTGTAGTACTCTTAGACAGTCTGTGAAGTTGTGACACCAAATCTTGGGTAGTTTCGTTAAGGAGATTTTATTAGCGGTATTTTAAAGTGTGAAATTTTATTATTCCGCTCGTTAAGTTATGTTGTTTATTAGTTGTTGGTTTTCAGTTGTAACGAGCTTCAAAATGGAAATAAGGCAAATAAATCAGTTAAGTGGCTAGCCTAGCTTTCACTAGTAGGCGCCATCACGACTCCCGAGAGTGGGAAATCCGGGTCGTGACAGGTTGGTATCAGAGCTCTAGGTTACATGGGTCTCACAGTTCACAGACAAGCTCGGTAGAGTCTGAGGGATCGGTACGGAGACGTCTGTATTTATCCCCGGAGGCTACAGAGTTAGGAAAAACTTCATATTTGTTCTCTCTTGTCGTGCAACTTTGTTTCTCAATGCTATTTGGATTTCTACTCTGTTCTTTCGCAGATGGCGAGAACACGCGCTTCCTCATCTACTGCTCAGCAGCCCGAGCCCTCAGAAAGAGGAAGGGCCCCGCCGAGTTAGTTGGCATAGGAGTGGATTAATTGATAGAGATCAATATTTTAGTGATAGAGTTAACAAAATGCATCCTTAGTTGAAGTCTCTTGCTTATCGACGCGTGCGTGAAAAGAAGCCTCGACATCATTATAAGGCTTCTTTGAGTAGTAGGAATGATACAAGGAGAAGATATGATGAGTTCTTTGATGATGAGGACATATACGAAGCTAGAGGCGCTAGTGTAAATTATGATTATGAATATGATAGCATTAGAAGTGTTCAAGGCCGTAATGAGAATCAAGAGAGAGTTTTGGGTAGTATGCATTATCATGGGCTGGACAGAAAAAAAAATGTTGGATCTGGAAGATAAGTCGAGCCGAGGAGGTCATACTTTTTGACTCTTAATCTACCTCAAAATATGTGGAGACTGCAAGTCCATGTGCAACCCCAACAGATTAGGCTTAGAGATGAGGTTTCTCATTACCCTGATCCTTTCCTCCTTGATAAATTGTCGGCAATTGAAATGATTGAAAGAGAGGAAAGATCTGGATTTCATCCCAAGGATGTTTCGCACTACTTGGAGTCAACATCCCAGTCTAAGAATGTTGCTGCCTCCTCTCAGTATAAGGAACGTGTGACCACATTCTCTGGAATCTCTAGGATGAATTACGCCCCTGTGGTTCAAGATGATATGCATTTGCTTGGGGATATTCATTCAAGGAGTTCCACAAAGCTTAGAAAACCATCATATCTCAATGAACATGGTGAAGATCACAGTTATAATACCCTTGAAGAATATGCAGTTGGGCATAAAGAACGGACAAGCTACCAATATGATAAAGTTAGTCCTCCTACGAGTGACGATATGGATTATTTATATCCTAAAGTTAGGCCAAGAGATACTAGTGATTATGGTCATTCATATGAAAGAACTAGTATGCTTGGACAAGCAGTACTTGACAAAAGAAATGCTTGGGCACCAATTTATTTGGAACCCCTTAGAGAGAATACGGATTATGCTGAGTTTCCTCGAAGAGATGTCATTAACAGCAGTTCATGGGATCACAATTCATTGACCAAACAATCAGTTTCAATGAACCTTCTAGATGCTCGATCATTAGTGAGATCAAGCCAATGTCAATTTTATGTGGATCCTGGTGATACTAATGTTGATATGCGAAATGTAAGAGAATCAGACAGAGAAAAATTTGGATGTTCCCTGTCATGAAGAGATTCCTCGTAGGCGACTGGATTACCATAGTAGCAAGGATAGACATCATATATCCTACGTTGAGAGGTGGAGGAGATCACCACGGCATGAACATGAAATGAAAATGCTTGGAGATATGAAACAATTAAAGAAAAATTGAATCAGGTGTAATTGGCCCCGATTGTTATCCAATTAGGTCAGTAAAGAGGAAATACATTTTAGATAAAGAAACAACGGGGCATAAGTCTATACAAGTGGGCAGTACATGGAAGAAAAACATTGCCAGAAATCAAGATTTAGATTATAGAAACGAGGTGTGGGATGATCAAGATAGCAGTGGCTTACTGTTGCCTAAGAGCTTTGAGGATGACGAATGGTTTGGAAAGGCAGAAAAGACATACAACAGGGACCTTTACAATAGAGTTACTTATGCTGATGGCTTATTGTCGTATCACAGTTTAATAAATCAAGGGCAGAGGCACCTTATTAGACCATATAATCCTGGTAAAAAGCAAAAGGTGCATGAGAATCCCAGTCCACTGAGACCTTTTGTTTCAATTCAATGTAATAGGAAACACCATCTAACAAAAAAAAAATGTTGGATAAGTGGCAAAGATGAAAAAAAAAATAGAAGGATCTGACCAGATAGTTGAAGGGTTAAAGGATCAGGTAGTTTGTGCAAAAAAAAAAAATTAAGTTGCCTGAAGACTCACTTGAATTTAAGCAACTGGTACAGAAGTTCTTCCTATATTCCACCAAAAAGTTGAGTGAGAGTGTTTCTACTCAGAAAAGGTACAAGGAGCAAGAGAGGGCTGGTAGCTTATACTGCATTATTTGTCCCAAGAGGTCTGTCTCCTTTTTAGTGTTTGAACTTTAAGCTTATGGCTTATTAGTAGGAATATAATCCGTTGCCATTTGGATGCTTCAAAATGTCACATGTTCTGAATTTCTTTAACTAGATTATATTCGCTTCTGTGAAATTGTGTTGCATGCAGAATCAAGTATGGTTCTAGTTGAATCACTATCTGGCATTCTCTCTCATTTCGAGAAAACAGTTACATCTGGTCATTTACGTTGTTCAAGAATCATGTTCCATAAATTTATTTTGAATTCTCGAAATTGGTTTTTCTATCTTTTAGTAGCTTATTTGGATTATTATTATTATTAAATGGAATTATAAATTATGTTGATGCTCAACTTGTAACACGGGCCCAAAAATCGAGAAATATTTACGTTCTCCTTGCCAATTATTCAGTTCTTATTATGTAGAACTCATAGGATATTGTTTGATCAGGTGAATTGAGGGAATGGCCCAACAGAACTGTAATATTGTTAACATATATTCTGTAACTTCTATGAGGATGGTCAAATCTTTGTTGCTTCAACCCATTTCTATGCTTGGGTCAGATCAATATCAAATTCTTGAAAGCCTACCTTTCTTTTCTCGATTTTCCTTGAACTTAACCTGATTACATGAAGTTTCAATTGAGGGTTTGGTTTGAATGATCAAACTGGTCAAAAACTATTCTAAAATAATAATAATAATAATAATAATTTTGAGTGTGAAATAGTAGGCTAGAAATACATTGGTAGTGCTCTATTTCTCCTGGAAACCTGATCAGAAAATAGAAAATATTTATTTGCAGGGCACTCCTCTCAAAAAATAGAAGCACTATAGAAAAACGTATCTATATCTTTTCTTGAACTTCAGCTATAAGCGCTATCCTACTTTGAACTGATGAAAGCAAAATGAGTTGAATTTGAGGCAGAGAAGGTGGTTGGAGTTGTTGAAGTATTATGATGTCACTATTTTATATCACGCGGGAAAGGCCAATGTGGTGGCCGATGCCTTGAATAGAAAGTCGGCCAGTATGGGCAGTTTTGCTTATATCCCGGTCGGCGAGAGGCCGCTTGCTTTGGATGTTCAGTCTTTGACCAATCGGTTTGTGAGGTTGGATATTTCTGAGCCTAGTCGGGTATTAGCTGGCACGGTCGCTTATTCTTCGTTGTTGGAGCGTATCCGTGATCGATAGTTTAATGATCCCCATTTATGTGTCCTTAGAGACACGGTGCAGCGTGGAGGTTCCAAGCAGGTTACCTAAGGTGATGATGGAGTTTTGAGATTGCAGGGTCGAGTTTGTGTGCTTAATGTGGAGGGGCTTCGGGAGTTGATTTTAGAGGAGGCCCATAGCTCCAGGTATTCTATTCATCCGGTCGCCGCGAAGATGTATCAGGATTTGCGGCAACGCTATTGGTGGTGCAAAATGAAGCAGGATATAGTTGCTTATATGGCTCGGTGTTTGAATTTCCAGCAGGTTAAGTGTGAGCATCAGAAGCCTGATGGGCTGTTTCAGAGGATTAAGCTTCCCGAGTGGAAGTGGGAGTGGATCACAATGGATTTCGTTGTTGGACTTCCGCAGACTCGGAAGAAGTTCAACGTAGCTTGGGTCATTGTTGATAGGCTGACCAATTTAGCGCATTTCATTCCTGTGGCAATCTCCTATTCATCCGAGAGGTTAGCTAAGATCTATATCCGGGAGACTGTTCGCCTTTATGGTGTGCCGGTATCTATCATTTCAGACCAGGGTACGCAGTTTACTCGCATTTCTGGAGGGCAGTTTAGCGAGAGTTGGGCACCCAGGTTGAGTTAAGTACAACATTTCATCCTCAGACGGACGGACAGTCTGAGTGGATTATTCAGATATTGGAGGATATGCTCCGAGCCTGTGTTATTGACTTTGGAGGTTCGTGTGGGATAAGTTTTTGCCTTTAGCAGAGTTTGCTTATAACAAAAGCTACCAGTCGAGTATCCAGATGGCTCCTTATGAGGCTTTATATGGTAGGCGGTGTCGATCTCCGGTTGGATGATTTGAGCCGGGAGAGGCTCAGTTGTTGGGTACATATCTGGTTCAGGAGGCCTTGGACAAGGTCAGGATCATTCAGGATAGGCTTCGTACAGCTCAGTCCAGGCAAAAGAGCTATGCAGATCGCAAGGTACGAGATGTGGCTTTTATGGTTGGTAAGCGGGTATTGCTCCAAGTGTGCCTATGAAGGGCGTGATGAGATTTGGGAAGAACGGCAAGCTTAGCCCTAGGTTAGTGGTCTGTTTGAGATTCTTGATCGAGTGGGAGAGATGGCTTATAGACTTGCATTGCCGCCGAGCTTATCAGCCGCGCATCCAGTTTTCATGTGTCCGTGCTCCGAAAATATTACGGCGATCCATCTCACGTGTTAGATTTCAGTACCGTCCAGTTGGACAAGGACTTGTTTTATAAGGAGGAGCCGGTAGCTGTTCTAGACCGGCAGGTTCGTCAGTTGAGGTCGAAGAGCTTTCCTTCTATTAATGTTCGGTGGAGAGGTCAGCCTCCTGAGGCATCGACCTGGGAATCCGAGTCTGATATGCGGAGCCGTTATCCACATCTTTTCCCCGACTCAGGTACTTCCTTCTTCTGTCCGTTCGAGGACGAACGGTTGTTTTAGAGGTGGAGAGTGTGACGACCCAAAGGGTCATCACTTGTTTTTAGATGAATTTTTTTTTCGAGGCTTAAGAACCTCCTTTTTACCTCACATCGATTTGCATGTGCAGTCTGTATAATTTTTCAGCAAAATAAGAAAAACTAGCGTTGTTCTTTTAGAGTGAAAATTTCTTTGAGATAAACTGTTTGGTGGACTTTTAGGTTCAGAGTTAAAAATCGAAGTATTTCTTGTGGTTTTATGTTCGCAGGTTCAACTCAGCAGATTGTAAATATTTTCTTAGTTGTGAAATATTACAAAAGATAACACTCAATCTCCTCTGTATAGTTTAAATATGATATACGAGATCTATGTCTTCTTAAAGTCTGAGTAAATTAGCAAGACGGTTTCTCTCACGCTTGAAACCAATTGGAGTCCAACTAGTATGAGAAGTCCTTTTATCACAATCTTTCAACACGACTAAAAGTCATTTTTTATACATAGAGAGGGGAGAAAACAGATAGGGAGAGAGCTAAAAAGAGGGGGGGAAACGGATCTGAAAAGGGGACGGATAGAGAGACATTAGAAAAACCCTAGAGCTAAAACACAAAAGAGCAGCTGAGAGTTTCCCCTTCTTTCTCACCTATTCCTCATCGTCTTTACCCAAAACTCCCATGGAAACGACCTAAATACAATGTGAAAAAAAGTAGTCCAAAATCGCAGCCAAAAATCTCAGCAAAACGTCACCAAAACACCAATTTCTAGCAGCAAAAACGCAGCAGCAGTAGCTGCTTCAGGAGCACGAAAATTGTCCCTTCTTACAGCTTTCTTCCTCCACTTTAAACCCACACAAACCAGCTGTAAACTCACCTGAAATCAGCCCCGAAGCCACCCAAGAACAGCCCCAAACATCCATTGAAAATCGGCCTTGAAGCTCTAGTGTTTCAGCCATTAACCACTCCAAAAGCGCAGCAAAAAAAAAAAAGGCCAAAAACGCAGCTGGAAACAGCCGCAAATCAGCTGCCGAACCAGCTGAAAAACAGTCCCTGAACAGCTCCAAAAACACACCTAAAGCACCCCAAAACCACGTTGTTTCAGCTCCCAAAGCTACTGCCAATACGCAGCATCCCTTACCCATTAAAACACGCAAGTTTCGGTTGAGTTAGCAAGGTCGATGTTGAGGCTCTCCAGTTCGCGTGTCCTACTGTTGTTTTGAGTTTGAAGTTGCTAACTCAAAGCTTAAAAATTCATCTTGCTGCAGCCGCCAAATGAGTCTTCTCAGTAAACTTATTTCATCCTCCGATTGAACGAAGAAGCTAAGTTGCTGGAATTTATATTTCGACATTGAAGTTTCGAGGTGAAGGTTTGTTGGAAATCTTGAATTTGGTTGCAAAGCGAGGTAAGTATCCGGTTTAACCTTAGCTTGAGGGATTAGGAGTTGTGTCCTATTGTTAATTGCTTCTTGTTGAGTACGACGTATAGGCATGGTAACGAGTATCTATACGTTGGTGTCGAGCATGACCGTGAGTCTTAAATGGATAGTTTTGTGTGATTCTTGTTCAAATTGCTAAATATTGTTCTTGGTATTTTTATGTGGAAATAGGAGTTCACGCGAGGATTTGCTACGCTGGTTTCTTCATTATAGTTATTCCCCTTTGTTATAGGTTTAGCTTTCTTCTATAGGTATAAAGTCAATTGTTAAATAGATTAGTCGAATAAGGATTTGTTAGGAGTTAAAGGATCCAGTGTTATATTAGTGGGTCGTGTCTAGACTTAAAACAATGATAATTGGATTGGGAGATTAATTGTAGATAGAATTGTTTCAGTTGTGGAACTTTAATTACAATTAAGTATTGGCATTAGTTGAGATGAGTATAAGTTGAGTTGAGATTGGTTATAGCTGATTTTCCCCTGCCGAAGTGTTTGCTTTATTATTGTTGTTCCCTTGCTGGGAAGTTATTATATTACTTTTGTTCCCTTGCCGGGATTTCTTGTGATTTTTGTGATGATATGAAATGGGAGCGGGTGGTACGCCTACCACATGATATAATGAAATGGGAGCGGGTGGTACGCCTACCACATGATATAATGAAATGGGAGCGGGTGGTACGCCTACCACAAGATATAATGAAATGGGAGCGAGTGGCACGCCTGCCACAAGATATAATGAAATGGGAGCGAGTGGCACGCCTGCCACAAGATATAATAAAATGGGAGCGGTTGGCACGCCTGCCACAAGATATAATGAAATGGGAGCGGGTGGTACGCCTACCACAAGATATAATAAAATGGGAGTGGTTGGCACGCCTGCCACGAGATATAATGAAATGGGAGCGGGTGGTACGCCTACCACGAGATATAATCAAATGGGATCGGGTTGCACGCCTGCAACAAGATGAAACTGAAAGTGAAAGTTACTTGTATTTCCGTTTATTTGTATTAGAATTTAATTTGCAGTTTCTTTAATACTCGTTGATGATCTGTTTGTTTTATCTGCTATCCCGAAGCATGTTTTCCTTACCCAGCCTTAATTGTTTATTTATTTCTATCTTTCCGCTGTAGATGTATAGACGTATATATATAACTGTACAGGTCTATCTGGAGTCTGGTCCTAGCCTCGTCACTACCTCGCCGAGGTTAGGCCGGGCACTTACCAGCACATGGGGTCGGTTGTGCTGATACTACACTCTGCACTCTTTTGTGCAGATCCCAGCACCGCAGGTTTCGGATCGTAGGGGGCTCTCAGCTTCTTGATTATCAGGCGACCCAAGGTAGTCCTGCAGGCGTCCGCAGACCTTGGCGTCCCTCGCTATCTATTTTACCTGTTTCTTTTATGTAGTCCCAGAGACAGTATTTTGTTACTTCTTTCAGACCCTTATTTGTAGTACTCTTAGACAGTCTGTGAAACTGTGACACCAAATCTTGGGTAGTTTCGTTAATAAGATTTTATAAACGGTATTTTTTTAAAGTCTGAAATTTTTATTATTCCGCTCGTTAAGTTATGTTGATTATTAGTTGTTGGTTTTAAGTTGTAATGAATTTAAAAACGAAAATAAGACAAATAATTCAGTTGATTGGCTCACCTAGCTTTCACGAGTAGGCGCCATCACGACTCCCGAGGGTGGGAAATCCGTGTCGTGACATGCAGGCTATCTCTTTTGGTATCCCAAATATGCAAATTATATTTTCCCACAAGAAATCTACCACTTCGCATTCCCCGATTTTTTGGTAAGGACCTGCTTCAACCCACTTAGAAAAATAGTCAATTAAAAGCAAAAGAAATCTTAACTTACTAGGAGCCGGTGGTAGCGGACCAGTTATATCCATCCGCCACATCGTGAACGGATATGGCGACAAAATCGAGTGTAATATCTTTTCCGGTTGATGTACCAATGGTGCGTGGCATTGACATTTATCACATTTCTGAACATATGCCTTGGCGTATTGTTCCATGCGGGGCCAATAGTATCCTGCCCTAATTAAATTTAGCACCAAGGAATTGGCGCCTGAGTGATTTCCACAGATCCCTTCATGGTCTTCTCACATGACATAGTTGGCTTCGGAAGCCCCGAAACATCAAGCCAACGGGCCTTGGAAGGATCTTCCATATAATTGATCTCCTTTGAAGCTATATCTAGCTGCTTTAGTGCACAATGTCCGAGATGCCTTGGGATCTTCGCGCAGTTTTCCGTGCTTGAGATAGTGAATGATCTCATTTTGCCAGTCCTAGACCAAATTGGTCGCGATTACTTCGTAATAGCTGTCTGCGTCCAATATTGAATGCATATGCTGGACGGCCGTACCGGAGTCTGATCCCTTCATTTTCGTGGATGCTCCCAAATTGGCCAGTGCGTCTGACTCCACATTTTCTTCTCTTGGGATGTGGGTAATTGACCATTCCCTGAACCGTGTGAGTAAACCTGGACTTTCACTACATACTGTTGCATGCGTTCCTTTTTCGCTTTGAAGTCCCTCTGGACCTGATTTACTACTAATTGGGAGTCGCATTTGATTTCTATGACCTCAGAGTCCAGTCCTTGGGCCATCTTGAATCCTACAAGCAAAGCTTCATACTCTGCTTCATTGTAAGTCAGAGGAACGGTTCTTATGTCCTGCCTTAGGGTTTCCCCCGAGGGCTTGATTAGTACTATGCCGAGACCGGACCCTCTCACATTGGAAGCTCTGTTGGTGAACAAAGTCCAAACTCCTGATGTCAATTCTGACACCATCACCGCTTCTTTGGTAGCCAAAGTAACAGTTCCGGACGAAAATCGACCACAAAGTCGGCCTAAACTTGTGACTTAATTGCAGTCTCTTGGTTTATCCTCTATATCAAATTCACTCACTTCGACGGCCCACTTGGTCATCCTACTTGAAAGTTCAAGTTTATGAAGAATATTCCACAGGGAAAAAGTGGTCACCACGGCTATCGGATGGCATTAGAAATAAGGCCTAAGCTATCAAGCGGTGACAATGAGAGCTAAGGCCAATTTTTCTAGATATGGGTAGCGAGTTTCTGCTCCCGTTAAAATTTTACTAACATAATAGATAGGAGATTGCGTACCTTCATCCTCGCGGACTAAAATGGCACTTACCGCTACCTCCGAGACTGCCAAGTAAATCAGCAGTCTTTCGCCTTCCTCCGATTTTGACAGTAATGGAGTGCTCGACAAATACCTTTTCAGTTCCTTAAAGCTTGCTAACGTTTTGGAGTCTATGCGAAGTTGTTCTTCTTTTTGAGGATTGAAAAGAAATGATGGGATTTTTCCAAAGACCGAGGAATGAATCTGTTCAGAGTGGCCAGTCTTCCTGTCAACCTTTGAACCTCTTTCACGCTTGATAGTTGGTTCGGAATATCTTTGATCGCTTTAATTTTTTTGGGGTTAACCTCGATCCCACTTTGCGACACCAAGAATCCCAAGAACTTACCGGAGCTGACTCCGAATGCACATTTCTCGGGGTTGAGCTTCATGTTGTGTTACTTTAGGATGTCAAAGGTTCCTTGCAGGTGTTTAAGATGATCACTTGCGTTCAAATACTTAACCAGCATATCATCTGTGTAAACCTCCATGGTTTTCCCTGTTTGTTTCTCAAACATTTTGTTTACGAGTTGCTGATAAGTGGCTCCAGCGTTCTTTATCCCGAAAGGCATCATATTATAACAATATGTGCCAAAGTTCGTTATGAACAAAGTTTTTTCCTGATCCTCCGGGTTCATATTGATTTGATTGTACCCGGAGTAAGCATCGAGGAAGCTCATTAAATCGTGCCCGGCTATGGCGTCGATTATTTGATCAATGTTTGGCAATGGAAACGAGTTTTTTGAGCATGCCTTATTTAGGTCCTTATAGTCTACGCACTTGCGAAATTTATTATTTTTCTTTGGAACTACTCTACATTAGCTATCTAGTTAAGTACTTTACCTCTCGGATTGAACCGATATCAAGCAAATGAGTTACCTTTTCTTTGATGAATTTATTTCTGACATCGACAATAGGACATCTTTTCTCTTATAGGAGGGGTGTTGGGATCCAAGCTTAGTTTGTGCATGGACACTTCTGGCGAGATACATGTCATATCCGCATGTGACCACGCAAAACAGTCAACATTAAATTTAAGAAATTCGATAAATCCAGACCTCAACTCGGGGTTTTGCCCTATCTCCAAGTGGAACTTCCTTTCCAAGAACTTTTCAAATTACGCGACTTGCACAACTTCTTCCGCTGTAGATTTTGTTGCGTCCGTTTCTTCTGGTACCCTGGAAATATCTTAGTAACTGATAGGATTCCAATGACTTCTCTCCCTGGTTGACTTTTCTCAGCTCAGGAGCAGGCGCCGGTTCTTGTAATTGTTGTCCTACATGTTCCTTCCCTTTGCTACTGGAAACTGAGATTGCGCTCATCCCTTGTTGTCGGTTGGTCACCTCTTATTTGTTTAATTTCCTCGAGAGTTGGAATTTTAGCAATTGATGATATGTCGATAGCACAACCTTCATCTCGTGCAATTACGGTCTCTCCAGGATAATACTATAGCCTATATCGCGGTCCACTACCTCAAAAAAGGTCGTCTTTATCACCCCCTCGGCATTCGTGGGCAGCGAGATCTCTCTTTAGGTTGTCACGATTGCTAGATTGAACCTACTGAGGAGTTTTGTGGCTAGAATGATACTTCTGGTGAGCTTGGCTTGCCCCAGTACTCTCTACTAGATAATATTGGCCGAACTTCCTAGGTCCACTAAAATACGTTTAATTTTACAATCTAAGACACATAAAGAAATTACCAATGCATCGTTGTGAGGCAGGAGTAGTCTATCTGCATCTTCCTCCGTGAAAGTAATGTTGTCCTCAGCGACTTCTCGGAGTCTCTTGTTGTGGGTCACTGACACCTTTGTTTTTTTGCCGCCTAAAATATCACACCGTTAATCTCGTTCCCCCCAAATCATGTTGATTTTCAAACATGGTGGATCTTTACATGCTTTTGAAGGTTCCGCATTATCATGGTTGTGGCTGTAATTGGTTTTAGCCAGATCACTCAAGAATTCTCTAAGATGGCAGTTTTTCAGCAATGTCATCACCTCCTCGAGCAGATGCCGACAATCCTCTGTCCGATGGTTGTTGGTCCCATGATATTCGCACCACAAATTAGAATCCCTTTGAATGGGATTAGATCTCATTAGTTTTGGGAATCATGCTTCCTTAATGTTCCTCATAGCCGACACCAGCTCCACTATGCTGAAGTTGAGTTCTACTTAGAAAGCCTGGGTAGGAGGAATCTCGAGAACCTGATAACTCCTTGTCACGCAGTGATATGTTATTATGGCCGTGATCAACTCTCCAATAGGTAGATAATTTATCCGCCGACCGGAAACCTCTACCGCATCCTTCATCCCATTCATAAGGCAAAACCGACCCCTTGAAGACTGTCGATCTGTGTCAAAACCATCCTTTGATCTCTCCTTATTCTTTTCTTGGTTCTAACCCTTGGTTGATGCTAGGAAATCGAGCTGATCATCCTCAATTCTTATCTTTGACTCGTATCAATTGTGATATCTGCCCTGTTGTTGCCTGGAACTCAAGCAAACTTTCTTTTAATTTTCGGGAAGCGTCAGAACCTCTCAAATTCAATCCTTTAGTGAATGCTTCAGTTGGCCATTCGCCCAGTACGACCGCTAGCAGCATCCTTTGCTTCTGGAATCTGGTCACAAACTCCTGTAGAAATTCAGACTCTCTTTGTGCTATCCTAAATATGTCGATCTTTTAGGCCTGCACCTTTCTAGTCCTGGCATGGTCCTTGATAAAAGAATCCGCGAGCATCTAGAAAGTATCTATTGAGTGCTCGGGCAAGAGCAATACCATGTCAGGGCCCCCTTTGTGACCCGAACTTCTTAAATAAGATTGACTCAATCTCGTGCGGAGCTAAATCGTTTCCCTTTCCGCCATTATATAGGTGGTGATGTGCTCATGAAGATCCAAAGTTCCATCATACTTCAGCATGTTTGACATTTTGAACCGTTCGAGATCAACTCTGTTGTCGCACTTGGTTTGAAGAGCAATTGGGTGTACTCCCTCGAGTCCGATGCTTTCAATACTGGTGGTGCACCCGCAATATGATACATTCGGGCATTTATTTCCCTTATAAACCGCATGAGTTCGGTTTTAAAGGGATCATTCTCATGGTTGTTATCGGATCCGCTACCATCCCCCCCCCCC
>MCJB01026321.1:18730-64940 GCA_002018475.1 Nicotiana obtusifolia
CCCCGGTCAAATTTGACTTCGCCCCTCGAGGTGTTATTCTCGACTCATTGTTTGTTGTTTTGGGGGAGCACTGGGAGGAACTGGACCTCATCCATTCACGATGTTGGAAACACCCGACAACGCCTGCCTCTATTCCGTCATGACCTGATCTTATCGCGAGAGGTGGCTCATAATGGCCTTTTGTTGCTCCCTCAGGATCCTTACTGTTTCAGTGACATGTTCGTCTTCAACATCATGGGGATTTGGCTCTCGAACATGTCGTGGATATTGCCCTCCATGAACCGGCATGGCCTCATCCCCCTCATTGCGGCTATCACTGATCGAATCTTTATGCTGAGGCTGATTTCCTTGGGCCTCTATATTGTTTGCGATGTTGACATCGTTATTTGCCATTTTCTATGATTTTTTCTAAGAACAGAAAATCAAACAGGTTAATAGATTCTAGGATCAACTCAATTACACAACTGTCTAAGCCCCACAGTGGGTGCCAAACTGTTTACCAATAAAATTATACAATTAAATTTGTACGTGGTTTATAGATAAGTGAATTAAATTTATCCCAAAATAATAAATAAATTAAACAAGAATGTAAGACTTAGCGTTGAAATCGAGATAAGACAATAGAAATCTTGATTCGGGGAGCAGAACTTCTGGAAGTAGTAGTAACAATATTAATAATCAAGAAGATGAAATATTATTGACATTTTAAACAAAGTATAATATCAGCTTGTCAACAAATTCATGTCCTATACAATGGTTGTTGAGACTCTATTTGTAATTGCATCTGGGGAACAAGGTCCTAAGATCAAGTCCTTCTTAAATGACAATTATGAGGGCCATTGAAGAATAAATAACGGTAGGCAGTGAATGCCATAATATCTGTAACGGACTATATACTTATATTCTCCATTAAATGCTACCCGGTGGCATGCATTTATTTAGCCTTCATGAACTCCATCCCTTTGTGAACAAACAAGATCATTGCCTTCAGATCTGGTTGCCTTCTGTCTACGGCTCCACGTGTCACTTTATCATGCGAGCATTTAGTATGAACATATTTTATCCTATACTAATACAATTGGTTAAATTTATTAAAGAATCAAACCGGTCATGAACATCAAAGATCTTGCACACAACTTTACTGCTCACTCTGTTTCAATTTAGATGACACTTTTCGCTTATCGAGAGTCAATTTGACTAAAATTTGAAGCTAAATCGGATTAGTTTAACTTAGTATTTAAGAGCTAAAATTTAGATTTTTAATAAGTAAACGAAAAGTACTATAAGTTATAATTTCTCTCATGTCCATATGATAAAAATATATATTTTTTAAAATTTGGTCATACTTTACATAATTTGACTCTCGATAAGCGAAATGTGTCATCTAGATTGAAACGGAAGCAGTACAAATTTTACCATCCAAGTTCAACTTGTCACGTGACGTAATTTTTCAATTGGTTAAACTGTAAGAGGTGAGTTACAAGATAGATGGACTAATGAAAATGTCACGATCCAAATCCACATGACTGGCACCCGGCACACTACCCTACCCGAGGGAACCAACCTATATGTAATGACCAAGTATAATTGCGAAGCCAATTGAAAATCCTGTACATTTTCAGATCAAGTCAGAAAATATTTCTCATTTCTAAAATCATACATGAAAATTTTCATAAAAATGATATAATCAAATTAAATAATTATTCATTTATGCATGACGTCCACAATCCTAATTTCATAATCCAACACAACTATCTATGGAGCATCTATACCAAAGAATAAAATCAACACTTGGAATAATTCCAACAAAGAAAATAAGAAATAATCTGATAACTACCACGAAATAAAAGTTGTGCTTCATCATACCTCAGAAAGAGAGTCATCCTAGCCCTGTCCACACATCACGTGCCATACCTTATCCTGAAGAGGGGCACCTAAGGGCTGAGATACACCACGATGGTACTCAATAAGTATTATAGACTCTCTCTAACTTAAGTTCTTGGGACAAGCTTTATAAAAATAATGCACTAATATTTGATATAAAATAATAAGAAATTTTATCAATTCATTATCCTTATCATTTTAGATAAAAGACAAGTGAAGTATAACCTACAATATAAACTTTAAAAATATTTATATCAATCCGAGATCTTGAATAAAATAATTCCATCTGCTTTAAGTCACTGAAATCACTTTCGGCTTCTTAGGCCTAAATATAAGAAAATCATCCTTAGCTTTCACTGGGAGTACTATACCATCAACGACACAAGAAGGTCAACTAGGTTATGTACCTAGCGGCAAGTATCATATACCCTACTTGTTCAGGTCGTCTCATCGTAGTGCCGTACGAATCGACTCAGCCATGCTAATAATAGCACAAAATAGTACTCTCTCGAGGGAGTGCACTCTGTCATAGTCTATACCACAAAGTGTCCATTTATGCCTATACCGGCACATGTAATTTCATGACGACGAACACAATATATCTGAAGCCAATCTCGGGAACACAAGAAACTCCCAAAATATTTGATACTTCAAAAATAGATTCATAGCGTAGTAGCCTCAAACAATCTATTTTTATAATCAAATCATAGCATTAATAGAAAATCTAAACCATTTGAACAAAATTTAAATAAATAATCTTTTACATATTAAAGTCTTTAGCAATTTAACATCAATCTTTAAAACATACCACAAGTGCTATACTATTTATCAATTTTCAAAAGAAATACTTTTCATGAAAGCTTATCTTTAGCACTCAAATATGCATGCTCTTATCAATACGTAAGTTTTGATAAAAACTTATAATATTTACCAACAAGATTTAAAATAAAACTTTATAAAACAACATGACAATACATATGCAATATAATATTTTAGCACATGGAGACATCCGTACTTGTTTGTCCGCACAAGCACGAAAACACATTTACAAACAACTTAAGCATTAACTCGAAACATGCTTTTAGAGAGAATCCCTCAAGAAGAGTAAGTTTTAATCAACTTATCTCAAGTAGCTTTCCAAATCTTACCCCAAAAGCTCAACGGTGTCAACAGTTCCTAGTCTACACATACGGGCTCAAATTATCAATAACGCGTCACGAAACCAACTTAGTGTCTATCACCTAGGTCCAATTTCACAAGTCTCACAACAATCTTTATTTCACCATTTGAAGGTAAATTCTTGAGTTTTAACTCAAATTCATCTATTAAATATGTTATGGAATATAGTCGTTTCACTAGAAACTCAAAACGATATCATTCAAGAAAACCCAACACTATTCATCATCCCTACCAACAAACTTTCCAATTTCAAGATTAGCTTTCTAGGATTTCATGAAATCGATGTTTAAATATAAATCTTCCTTCATAAATATACTATACTATGTCCATGGAGTGTAATATACAAGATTGAAGTAGAGGGATTACTTCTTTGTCAAACTCTAGAATTTTGAAATCTTGTGTTCTTGATGAGTTCTTTAGAAATTCTTCGGGAATCTATAATTTCCATGTGGTGGAAGAGTTGGATAACAAAATTAATGAACCAAATCTATCAAAGATAGTATTACATTCTCACCTTGAAGTAGCATTTATGGTAAAAAGCTCATTCCTCTCTCTAAACCTTCGACAACTTGGACCAAATAATAATAACTCTCTTTCTCGATTTGGCAATTTAATGCTTCAGGAAATTGGATGCCAATGTGGACGCATTTTGGAGGCTTCACTGCCCAGCATGCTGTGCTCCAATTCTTTTGGACGTTAGGTGCATGCGACACACCAAAGGCAGCGCCAATCACTGGTTCATGCCTCTTTAAATTCTCTCTTTTCCATTCAATCATTTTCTCCCTTGTTCCTATTTGTTTTGTTACTCAATTACGTGGATCAGTTAATAATCTTCTTATGTCCATTGGTTGCCAGCACAATGTAATTCCAATTATTTTCTTTGTTCCCTTGTTAGCCAGGTTCCTAGGTGATTTTCTTGTTCCTCGTCCTTTTCATTTTGTTTTCCTTTGTATTGCTAACTAAATTTTTTTTGTCTTATCTCCATATAGATTAGTCAAATGTTAATTCCTCTGAAGATTTCGACTTAGAGTGCACGATCAAGATCAAAGTGTCGGTCCATTCGGTAAGTCAGCCAGTCGTCATCTTACTTTGCACGAGCATCGTCATCCGCATGGCTACTCTCTTATTTTCTGCTGAACCTCCTTCTCGATACAGGCTTCACAGCCATCCCTGCTTGCATTTTTGAAAAAGGTTTTGGTAGGGGCTGGCAAGCTTGACTAATAGAATAGGGTTCGTTGGAGATGGAATTGCATGTGTTTATGGATTGAACGAGATTCAAGCTGGGAAAATGGTTGAATTTGCCAGCGGTGTTGATATTTTCAAAGAGTTTTAATAAATTTTTAACTACCATTAATTTGACACTAAATTATTGATAAAATAATTATCTCCAAGCTTTTGAATAACTTTGTTCCTACTCAAGATCATGTAATTCGGGTTTAATTAAATTGCATTCTTAAACTCAAATTAAGTCCGAATCAATTGTATAAATTTACGGGGTTTTATAGTCAAGACATGTTTAATGCGCTTTTAGGGGTTGTCTGGTACAATGGTGGGATATCCCATGAGGTAACTAATCACACCATTTTAGTGTAAAAGTTATCTCGATATTAGCTAATACCCCAAATCAAATATGGAATAAAGTTAATCCCAATCTTTATCCCGGAATTATAATCCTTATCCCATATACCAAATAACCCCTTAGTGGTTGAAATTAACTATTTAAAAGATACTGACAGCCTTTTATCCGGGCTACTTAATATGGCTCATAGACAATTATCAAAAACAGAAAAAAAAGAAAAGAAAAGAAATTAAAGGTCCACGCCAAATTAGTAGGGGTAATGTTGGCAATACAAGTATTCACATTTTCTGATAATTATAGTAACTTTTATCTAGTGAATAAAGTACCTTACCAAGTGCAAAATCCCAGTATCTGAACTCTTCCTTGTAGTCAAACATAATGAATGAAGCAATAAAATGTCATACAGCCAACACATGACAACTGGAGCTTTAAGAAATCTTCTTGTTCATGCTTTTAGCTTTAGCCTTATCAACTGGAGCCTAAGAAAGAAATGAACACATTAACAGCCAATGGAATTAAGTTTCCCTTCATAAAATATTAAACTTTGGTCTTTTATTAAAATTCTGTTGTTAAATTTTTGTTAGATATAAAGGTTATTATATCCAATAGGCTCGGTTGCTTTAACGTTTTCCCATAATTAAGTGATGCAAAATCAATTTTGAGAATATAAGAAAGCTGATTGTGGTTGGACTCAAAGCTGTTGGAAGAGTACCTAGTAGTTACTTAGGAGTTAAAAAGAAGTTATGTTAAGTTATAGTTTAATCCGCAATAGTTTTTAGTAAAATTTTATGTATTTATGCATTTGGTACGTTAATAAACATGGGATGTCACCATCTAGCTCCTGATCGAATTTGTCTTATAGTCTTATATTGAATCCTTATTCATTTTGCTCTTTGGGATTATTCAGCTAGGGTTTGGAGGGCATAGTAACGATTCTCCTTTTCATTATTTTTATTAATCAAAAATATTTCTTAACCTAGTTAGTTTACCTAACTTTTTCTCTGCTTTTTATCATTTTATATATTTTTGTTCGACTCATGCTGCAACATTTGGTATCAGAGCATATTCTTGAACTATGTGGATGAATTCATGGCAAATATGGACAAGATTAAATCTATGTTTTACATGATAACTATTGAAATTGTAAAAAATTTGCGGTTCGACAGACTTATCTTGAAACTAACATGAGAAAGCTTTTGCTGAATTGAAGGAATCTATTGAAGCTGTGAAGCAGTGCGAAAGAGGGAAGAGTGTTGAAGAAACAGATGGTGTTGGGGAGACTTACACTCATTTCTAGTAACCCAGCTGCTTGGGTACCTAACAACCAATGAGGTTTTAGAGTTCCCAAAAATACTCCAACTGGTTACCACTTGGGATTGGGCCTTTTGCTTCAATCTCATGTTCCTTTGGCTGTTGCTTCACCTCAAGTTCAAACCTCTGCAGGTCCTGTTCAGGGCCAAACTTCAGCCTGTAATCAGGGAGGTGGAGATACTTTTGGGATAAGCCAACAACTTGTAGCCACTTCTCCAAGAGGAACTATCATGGCAAGGATGACTAAGTTGGAATTCCCTTATTTCACTGGTACTAACTTCAGGGCTTGGTTATGCAAGGTAGAATAGTTCTTCTCTCTTGAGGAAATAGAATACTCTAGAGGGTTAATATAGCTTCAATATATTTCGACAATATAGATATGGAATGGCATCTTGCTTATCTAAGAAGTTATAACGACCTGAATGGTCGTTTTGAGCAATTGCACTTCGTTCATTGGTTTGAGGTCGCGAATAGCTTCATATGGTGTATCTTGCGTGTATCATTATTTTTGGTTTTCGAGTAGTTCGAGATTTATTTGGAAGAGTAATTCTCATTTTAGAAGCTTAAAGATGGAAGCAGATTTGATCTCGGATTGGAGTTTTGATGGTTCCGTTAGGTTCGTACGGTGATTTGGACTTGGCTGTATGCTCAAAATTGAATTCGGAGGTCCCTGGGTTGATTTGAATTTGTTGTGCCGAAAGTTGGCAATTTAAAACTTTAGAATTTTTTTAAGTTTGACCATGATTTGACTTTGTGGCTATCGGGTTTAAATTTTAGTTTCGGGACTCAGAATATGTCTGTTTTATCATTTGTGACTTATCTGTAAAATTTGGTGTCAATTTTGAGTTGGTTTGATAGGAATCATACTTGTGGTTGTGTTTTTAGAAGTTCTTGAAGTTCATTGTGATTTTCATGTGTTTTGGTGTCCGATTCGTGGTTTCGGAAGTTATATTGGTATTTTTATCGCATGAGTGGGTTCGTATGATATTATGTACTTGTGTGGATATTTGGTTTTGAGTCCCGGGGCTCGAGTGAGTTTCGGACGCATTTCAGAGTGTTTGAAAGAATTCAGTGTTGCTGGTTTTTGGTCTGGTGCTTTAGGTCTCGCAAATGTTTGTTTATTGTGTCCTTTTCACTGTTCTTGAACCAAAGGTCTGCATACACATTACCCTCCCCAGAACCCACGTGTGGGATTGCACTGGGTCTGTTGTTGTTGTTGTTGCTTCTAGTCTCGCAAATGCGAGATTTGGTTCGCATTTTCGAACCTCGCATTTGCGAGGAGGGATCTGCATTTGCGAGGTCGGGGTAGACATATTGTGTTCGCATTAGCGAACTTATAGGTCGCTTTTGCGATGGGAGCTAGAGGCTGGGCAAGCCTCTTTTGCGGCATCTTTCTCACATTTTCGGTGTCTGTCAGGTTCGCTTTTGTGAACTTTTTGTCGCTTTTGCGAATTCTTCAGTGTTTGCCAGTGGTCGCTTTTGCGATGATTTTTCTGCATTTGCGGGGTTCTCACTTGCGAATCCAAATTCGCAAATGCGACATCTGCAGCTCATTTATAGCTGAGTATTTCGGGACTTAGTTTCATTTTATCACTTTTTGAGCCCTAAACTCAGTAGGAGGCAATTTTGCTGAGAGATTTTCATACAAACTATTGGGTAAGAGATTTTGATTAATTTCCAATTATATTAAATGATTATATATGAGATTTAACATCAAATTAATGAGAATCTAAGAAAAATTTTGGAAAATTTTTTCTATGATTTGAAAAATAAAAATTTGAGATTTGAGAGTCGAATTAGACTCAGATATATGGAATCATGGGGTTATGGGTGGTGGAGATCTATCCTTGGACTCGGGGTTGACTTTTGTTGATTTATATATATATATATATATATATATATATATAAATATATCATAGCTTCATTAATTGAAATTGGTTTCTCTTGTATTATTTGATATTATTAAATCATTTTTGGATAGATTTGAGCCGAGTGGAGGTAAATTTTTAAAGGAAAAGTTATTTTGAATATCGATTTGGCCTAATTGAGGAAAATATCTTGCATAACTTTGTGTGGCCTATACGAGGTGACGAGTGTGTACACGGGATTATATATGGTATTTGACATGTTTATACTCTTAGGGTACGTGTAAGAACTTGATTGAAGTTATTACTATTTGTCGTATTTTCGTTATCAAGTTTAGTCTTACATGCTTTAATTGAAGTTGTTAATACATTCTCTAGTTTTCATTATCAAGGTTAATTATATGCATTTATTTTTAGTTGTTGTTACATGTTATTCTCTCCATTGTTGAGTTATTGAAGTTATAATTGTGAAAGCTATTGAGCTGAAGTTGTTGATTATTGGAATATCTTTTCTCGTTGAGTTGTTTCTCATTCATTTTGTTGTCATTGAGACTTTTCTACATATTATGGTGAGCCGCGGGCTATGTATTGTGATAACATTGGCATTGTTGATTCTGGCAATGTTGTGGCATATGGCCACATTTGGTATGAGTTGATTACTACGTTTTGATATTGATACACATGCGGTGGTAAAAGGGTGCGCATTAAAACGCATGCGGTAAGATAAAGTGGGATTATACGTGTGTTGTTACTAAGGGAATTACTTGAAGCCACACAGTGAGATAAGAGGGCTAATATGCGTGTAGCTATTTTGAAAAAAAATATTTTTAAAATAAATGCAAGGCTCACACGGTGATATAAGGAAGATTGTGATTGTGAATTGTGATTATGAGGTGTGGTACCTCAGTTGTGATTCTTATCATTCATTTTATGTCGGAACGACTCATTGATTGAGCGATCATTGTTTTTCCTTAGATCATTGCACTTGTATTTTGATTGTATTTGGTTATCTATTGTTATTCTTATATTGGAACAATTGTGACTTCTTGTGTGAGTCATCATTCTATGTGATTTGCTGTGTTGTTTTAATGTGACAATACCCCTTAGGATTTGGGTTGATATCTGAACTATGTGGAAGACGTATACATATGGTGACGAGTGGGTACACGGGCTTATATGTGGTATCTGACCGGTTTAGACTCTTAGACTACTTGTAAGCAATTGATTGAAGTTACTATTATTTGTTGTATCTTTTATTGTCAAGTTTAGTCTTACATGACTAAATTGAAGTTGTTCACACATGTTCCACTTTTCATTGTCAAGGTTACTCTTATATGCATTTATTAGTAGTTATTGTTACATGCTATTCTCTCCATTGTTGAGTTATTCTCATGCATTTAGTCATAGTTATTTTTTCATGCTATCTCTTTCATTGTTAAGCTTATTTTATACCTTAATTGGAAGTTGTCATTTCATGGGAATACCTTCATTGTTGAGTTATTGAGGTTGTAATTGTCAAAGCTATTGACACATTGTGGTTGAAGTTGTTGATTATTGGGATATCTTTCTTTTTTGACTTGTTTCTCATTCATTTTATTGTTATTGAAATTTTTGAACATATTATAGTTAAGCCGTGGGCTATGTATTGTGGTAAAATTATTATTATTGATTTTGGCAATATTGTGGCATATGAACACACGTGGTGCGAGTTGATTATTCTGTTGGGATATTGATACACATGAGCTAATATAAGGGTGGGTATTGAAACACATGCAACGACATAAGGTGGATGTATACGCGTGTTGCTAGTAAAGAATTACTTGTAGCCACGCGGGAGATAAGGGAGCTAAAATGCATGTAGCTACTTGGAGAAAAATATTTTTAAAATAAATGCAAGGTGTTGCACCCAGTTTTGCATTAGTCAAGATAGGATTCAATTTGTGGTTTCTATGTTGTTGATGAAAGAGAGTTCCCACCTAATATTTAAAGGTATACTAGGGTACTATTTTATTACTAAATCATGTCCTTTATTGGTCCCCTAACCAGTGAGATTATAAGTAAGGGTTCTTGTTCTTCTAAGCGAAAGGTGTTAGGCACCCCTGAAAATCTACCTGAGGCAGTTCCATAGGATTTAGACTAAGTTTGTGATCATTTATCTATAAAAGGCTTTGACTAGTGATAAGGAATGTTGCTTACTATCTACCTAAATATAGTATTGATAGAGAGAATGTGGTGTCTTAGAGGAATATGAGTATATGAAGAGGTTTATAAGTTATATTGAAAGAGCTTTGAAATTGGTGCATAATTGGTCTAGATTTTATAGGTTCTTAAAATAGGATTGAATTATGAAAATACTTTGATTTGGGGGGTGGCTATATATATATATATATATATATATATATATATATATATATATATAATGCTAAAGGGACGATTCTAAAAAAATATATCTAGAATTTACCTTAGTTTCAGAGGTTTTTTTTTAAAGAAGATGTTATTTACCGAAAAATTTCTTATGGGCGACAGTTTCTTGAAATTCCGATTTTGCCTTTGAAAATGAAGCTGCAATCTGATTTTCCCTTTTGATATAGAGCTGCTATTTTGCTAATTTCTAGATTTCAAAATCTTTAAAGGAAAGAAGGGTGAGTAAAAAATATAGTAATTAGTGAGCAAATTACAAATAGCGAACTAAGGGTCTACAATTAGCTAATTTCCATTTAAATCCTATCTTATTTAAGGGTTGCTTATGTTCATATGATACTAAAACATGAAAGAAAAGTATGTGCTCTAATATAAGAGTGTTATATACATGAGAGATAAAACAACAATGAGGGCATAACAAAAACAACTAACATTAAACTAGTAGAAGCAATAAACTAAATTAGCGAGGCAGTAATAATGATAAAGGAGTTGAGGGAAAGAGGACTGGACTCTGTGATTGGGCCTCAAAAAGGTAGGGCCAGTAGTAAAGAAAAGCGAAACATCTAACTTTGGATTCCTGGAAGCGGTTCAATAAGGCTGGAATTGGGTCTAAATTCATCAAGAACTCAGAGACCCAAATAGATGTACATGTCAAAAATAAGAAGGTCATTAGACATATATCCCATATATATTTAACATATTCTAATTGCAGATAATACTTTGATGTACATAACAAATACACAAACAGTTAATTGAAGCAAGAATAAGATTGATATGGTAAAGGAAATTATACATTAAGATGGTGGCTTTATTTAGCAAACAACTCGCATTGGAAATCTTTCGTTGTCATTAAACATCAAAACCTTAATGAACTAAATGTGTCAATAAATTAAGAGCTAAGGAGGGAACCCGACTCGAGGTCGATGTTCCTTTTGGATCCCTCAACATTTCAAAGTTCTCAAGGGACTTAACGCCCAGGGAAATGCTTGTGCCGCAGAGGGGAGCCCAACCTAGAGTCGAACCCCGCTCCCAAATACCCTTAATCACGAACTACATGTTTTCCTTATGGGTTAAGTGCCAATGAGGCCCTTCCAATGCAAACTAAGTACTAAGGTATTACCTATCACGTAATATATACTTTCCTCTTAATAAAAATAACACAAGAGAGTACATATTACCATTAACACTAAATAGGGAACCACACATCAAAGAGACCTAAAAGGGGAGGGGGTGAGTTCAGAATACACATAGATAAAAAGAGGTTTCATAATCACACCATTGCAGGAATGAATCATTAAAGCATAAATTATTCAAACATGTATTGATAATATTACTTGGCACCTTAAAGACATCAAGGCAGATTCAAACCAATAGTCATGGTCAGTTATTGCCACAGAAAGGTTATCAAAGTCATGGGATTAAACTCTTATCATGATTGCAATTTCACAGGTTCAATTATGGGATTCTTGAAGTCACAACAAGGTCATGCTTCTAATAGTATTAGCAAGTCAATGTGTACAGATAATGTCAACAAAGAAGCTTCATAAATTTTGAGAGTCAACTTCAACTGCAGGTTGATAGTAAAGAGGAGGACTAAGCATCACTCAAAGCTGAACATAGTGTTACAGAGTTAAGCAAGGAGACTAGCAACATTTAGTCAACTGGTCATAGGCAAGGTAAATGAGATTGTGATCTCATATAGGGAAAGAAGCTTTACACATTACGATACCAAGTTGATCATGCAAATGAAGAAAGGAAATGGAAACATTGTATCAAAACAAGTTTAATTCATACATAAGTTTAGTTTAGCATGTAAGTACGAGGTGACCATTTTTCAATTCCTAGAACTATCAGTTGACTATAACAGTATATCTAAATCCTACTTTCGTGATTGACGGAGCGGTGTTGAGGATTGCTTTTCATTGGCGAAGTTTGCAGTGTGCTATATACAAGGCTCCAATTGGTGAAGCCGACGTTTGATTGTACAAGGCGCTCAGATTAATAGAGCTGACGGATTGCTATATACAAGGCTTTGATCGGTGAAGCTGAGATGCGATTTGTACAGGGTGCCCTAATTGACTGAGCAGACGGTTTGCTATTTACAAGAATTCGATAAGCAAAGTCGTCGTGCGATTTGTACAAGGTGCTAGGATTGATTGGGCAGACGATTTTCTATTTATAGGATTCTGTGTCAGCTATCTGATTCTGAAGCATCTGCAAAGGAATCAAGAGTTAGCCTTAGCTGTTCTCGAAAATTTAAAGTAAAAGGAGGAGAGATAATCTTAGGCAAGTTGCGGGTCCATCATTTACCCAGTGTGGTCCCAGTGATTCTTTATTCCCCGTTGACCTCGCACTCAAAGAAAACTCTTAGTGAGGGGGAGAAGTATGTTTGGGTCGACCGCAATATTGATTTTCCCCGCCCTTTGACATGATTGTTCCATGAATTTCGGTAGGTGGAATAGATTACTTTATATATATTTTAGAAAATATTTTTAAAATACTCGTTTCTTTTAAAGGCAAATGCCATTGTTCCATATTATGTCATGTTACGAAAGGTTCCCCACATGCGAACGTATCTCTTCGAGAACTTCATCCTGTTGCTGTTGATCTTCCATGGTGTCTCTGACAATGCAGCTACTTGCTGTTATGACTGCATCCTAATTAAGGCTAATGCATTATAGAGGTTTCCTAAGGTTATGACCGAATCCTTTCAGGTAGCCTACGTATCCAAAACGGAATCAGGTCAAAACGTAGTTTGTGGGATAATGATGAAATGTGATAAAACGACCGAGCATGACTCAGGCAGCCAACGCATCCAAAATGCAATCAGGTCAGAACGTAGTTCATTTACAATATATGCAAAATGATGAGATTAAGAAATGAAAATGGCCGAGTCTGACTTAGATAGCCTACGTATCCAAGTGGAATCATGCTAGAACGTAGTTCAATTAAAAAAGACGACTAAATCCGATGAGGATTGCCTACGTACTCCTTTCTGAGGAAATCAAGTCAGCATAGTTCCCGAACAACATACGAAAGATGACATTTGATTTTTCTGTTACAAGAGAAAGGGTGAGAGAAACCGAACCCTACATAGATTGCCTACGTATCCCTCCGTGGGAAGTCAGGTTGAACGTAGTTCTGTTACATCCAAATGCTAACTCTATCTGTCTTCAGGCATAATATCTCTTGATTGCATCCGAGTTGATTGGCTTCGTGCTGACTCTTCCATCCATTTCTGCTAAGATTAGAGCTCCACCAGATAGTGCCCTATGGACCACGTAAGGACCTTGCCAGTTTGGTGCGAACTTGCCTTTAGCTTCTTTTTGATAAGGAAAGATTTTCTTCACAACCAAATGCCCCGGCATGAATTGGTGAGCCTTCACTCTTTTGGTAAATGCACTAGCTATCTTGTTCTTGTATAGTTGTCTATGACATATTGCATTCATTCTTTTCTTGTCAATGAGCATTTCCTGTTCTTTCCTGACCCGTATCCATTCTGCATCATCCAATATTGCTTCTCATATGACTATTAAGGATGGTATTTTGAATTATGCGGGTATCACCGCTTCGGAGCCGTATACCAACATGTATGGCGTTGCCCCAGTAGATGTTCTCATAGTAATTCGGTAACCCAATAAAGCGTAAGGTAACTTCTCGTTCCATTGTCTGTGATTGTCCACTATCTTTTGCTGAATCCTCTTGATATTCTTATTAGCTGCCTCGATTGCCCTATTTATTTGTGGTCTATAAGCTGTGGAATTATGGTGGACTGTTCTGAACTTCTCACAGATTTCCCTCATGAGGTCGCTATTGAGGTTTGTGGCGCTGTCAGTGATGCTATACTCTGGTATCCCAAATGTGCAAACGATGTTGTTCTAGACAAGATCTGCCACTACCTTCTTTGTGATGACCTTGTAAGTAGATGCTCAACCCATTTGGTCAAATAGTCGATGGCTACCAAAATGAAATGATATATGTTTGACGTTGCAGGCTTTATGGGTCTTATCACGTCCATGCCCCAGGCGGTGAAAGGCCAGAGTGAACCCATTACATTTTGACTCACGTCCATGAATTTGGCACTGGTGACACTTCTGCACATAGAGGACACTGTCACTTTCCATAGTTATCCAAAAGTATCCAGCTCTCAAATCTTCTTAGCTAACGTGAACCCGTTCTTGTGGGATCTGCACGTCCCTGCATGTATTTCTTCCAACAGTCTGGTTGCTTCGGCGGCGTCTACACATCTCAGCAAACCTAAGTCTGGGGTCCTCCTGTAGAAGACTTCCCTGTTGAGGAAAAGTGGTTTGCCAACCTCCTGAAGGCTCGCTTTTGACCATTAGTAGCATTTTCTGGGTACTCCTGGCTTGCAAGGAACTTCTTGATGTCGTGATACCAAGGTTTACCATCAGGTTCTTCATCCACATAGAAGTAATAGGCATGTTGATCTCTGGTTTCTACCTCGATATGGTCGATATAGTTCTTTTCTGGATGCTGAATCATGGATGATAAGGTCGCAAGGGCGTCTGTGAACTCGTTCTGAATTCTGGGGACGTGTTTGAACTCAATATTTGTAAACTTTTTACACAGCTCCTTCACGCAGTGTAGGTATGGATGTATCTTGACACTCTTGGTTGACCATTCTCCCTGGACTTGGTGGATTAGCAAATTAGAATCTCCTATGACCAAATGTTCTTTGATGTTTATGTTGATTGTTATTCTGATTCCAAGGATACATGCTTCGTATTCAGCCATATTATTGGTACAAGGGAATATTATCTTTGCCGATGCTGGATATTGTTATCCAGATTTTGAAATCAAGACTGCCCCAATCCCGACTCCTTTGAAGTTTGCGGCTCCATCGAAAAACATCCTCCATCCAGGGTATGATTCTGTAAAGTCTTCCTCGACAAATAGTACTTGTTCATCAGGGAAATACGTGTTAAGTGGTTCGTAATCGCCATCTACTGGATTCTCGGCGAGGTGGTCGGCTAAAACTTGTCTTTTGATAGCCTTCTGAGTTATGTACACAATGTCAAATTCGCTGAGGAGGATTTTCCATTTAGCTAGCTTTCCGGCAGGCATTGGCTTCTGAAAAATATACTTGAATGGGTTGAGTCGAGATATCAAGTACGTGGTGTATGCCGACATGTAATTCCTTAGCTTCTGAGTAATGCAATTTAGAGCGCAACAAGTGCGTTCTATCAAAGTATATTTGGCCTCGCATGGTGTGAACTTCTTGCTTAAGTAGTAGACGGCCTGCTCCTTTCTCCCAGTTTCATTGTGTTGCCCCAACACACAGTCGAAAGCATTGTCCAAGACTGACAAATAAAGCAACAATGGTTTCCCTGGTTCATGGGGAACCAGCACTGGCGGGTTTTAAAGATACTCTTTGATTCTATGGAAGGCTTTCTGGAACTCCTCTGTCGATTTCGTGGCAGCATCCTTCTTTAGTAGCTTGAAAATAGGTTTGTAGATTACTGTGGACTGGGTTATGAAATGATTGATACAATTCAATCTTCCCTAGACTTATGACATCTTTCTTGCTCTTTGGTGGTGGTAATTCCCGGATGGCTTTGATTTTTGACGGATCCAGTTCTATTCGTTTCCTACTTATAATAAAACCAGATAGTTTTCCAGCAGGGACTCCGAATGCGCACTTTGCTGGATTCAGCTTCAAATCATACCTTCTCAGGCATTCAAAAAAATTCCTCAGGTCATCCAAGTGCTCTGAACTCTTTCGAGATTTTCCAATGACATCATCCACATACACTTCGATCTCCTTACGAATCATGTCATGAAAGAGGGTCATCATGGCTCCCATGTAGGTGGTGTCGACATTCTTGAGACTGAACGACATAATCTTATAATAGTAGACTCCTCAAGGAGTGGTGAAATCTATCTTATCTGAGTCTTCCTCGTGCATTAGGATTTGATGATATCCAGCAAACAATCAATAAATGACTGCAGTTCATGCTTCGCACAGTTACGAGAATGTTGATATTTGGCAAGGGAAATCGTCTTTTGAACTAGCTTTGTTGAGATCCCGATAATCCATACATATTCTGATCTTTTAATCCTTTTTGGGCACTAGGAGGATGTTGGCCAACCAGCTTGGATAGTTGGTGACCCTCACCACATTTGCTTCTATTTTTTTGGTCACCTCTTCTTTTATCCTCAAACTTAAATCAGGTTTGGACTTCCTGGGTTTCTGCTTGACCGGAGGTCTGGTAGGGTCAGTGGGTAGTCGATGCAAAATGACATCGGTGCTTAATCCTGGCATGTCACAATAGGACCATGCCAACATGTCGACGTACTGTCGGAGAAGCTTAATCATTTTTTCGTTCTGCTCGGCTTGTAGGTGAATGTTGATTCTGGTTTCTTTAACGTCTCTTTTGCTTCCAAGACTGAATATTTTCGTTTCTTCGAGGTTGGACTTCTTCTGACTCTGTAGCTGTTCGATCTCCTGGGGGAGATTGTCTGGCATCATACTCTCATCATATTCCTCGTAATCTGGATCATTGAGCTCAGTGATTTCGTTACATGTCATAATCGTAGAATACGATTTTTTATCGATTTGATTACCGAAAAGAAAACTAGGTATAAATAAAGCAGTAAATTAAAGTTGCGATATTTAGGAAAAGGATTCTTTTTATTACATCAAAACGGGAACGTCTTAAGCGTTCACAAGAGGCAAAGGACAAAAAGGTACAGACACGGTACATGCCTCAATTGACCATGTTCTTTCAAAAGAAAACTTTTACAGTTCCATACTACCAAGACTCCTGGAGAACCAAAGGTGGACTGGCTGTCCAATTCTGCAGCTCTTCCTTTGGTTTGGCATCCCTAATAGTCGGTGTCTTGATGTTATCTCTCCCATCTTGTCGATGATATCATCTTTAGGTATTGAATTCTGTCCCGGACTTGAAACATGCTCTGGCACAAAAACCTTTTTCCCAGAGCTAACGGTGCGAGTTTTCCCTTCTAGAGGCAGATATCCTATGCCAGCCCTTCCTTTCTGCCCAGTGTGTTCAATTGATTCTTTGATCCCATCTGACTTGGGTCCCAACCCTGTTCCTGGCTGTATCCATATTTCATCATCTCCCTCATGGCCATCTTGGTTCTGTATCGCGATTGTATTCCCAAATTCTGTTCCGTTTTCTCCTCCTCAGTAGTCTGCATGATCTCTACATCGTGGAAGGTGACTTTGTCTAGATACTTAATGAATGGGACAGCATACTCCAGATAGGCACAGTGACTCCACTCGCCGTGGATCACGATCTCCTGGTATTCTCACCCGAATTTTATGCATTGTGCAAGGTAGATGGCACGGCCCCTGCCATATGTATCTAGGGCCTGTCTAGAAAAAAATTGTATGAAGAGGAGATGTCCATCACTTGAAATAATACTAGAAAGTCAACCGGCCCAATTTGCAAGACTAGATAAATTTCTCCAATAACATCCTTTTGCGAACCGTCAAAGGCCCTTACCCATACATGGCTTTCCTTGACCTCCCCCAAATAAATTCCAACTCCCGCACGGTGGAACGTGGACAAATGTTGACTCCTGATCCTCCATTGACCAGTACTCGAGATACCACTTTGTCCCCGTATTAGACAGTAATATCAAGAGCCTTGTTGTGACTTGCGCCTTCGACAAGAAGTTCGTCTCTTTTTCCCAATTGTCGCGGCCAACGCCTTGCTAGTGGTGTTACTTGGTACACTTACCCCACTTAGCACTTTCAACAAGGTGTCCTTATGACTATCTGAACTCATCAATAGATCCATTATGGATATCTGTGCTGGAGTTTTCTTCAACTGTTCTTCCACGAAATACTATTTGTTCGATATCCTTTTCCAAAACTCTGCGACTTCTGGGTCTGTTATGTTCCTCCCTGGAAATTGTTCTCTCCCCGAATTTTCCTGATTGACATCTTCAGGGGATAACATCTTCCAGACCTAGTCATACTATGGGCTATGGTAGAGTCTGTCATTTTGGCCTTTCCCTTATGCTGATAGGTCCATGGAATGTTTTTGTATTCCCGGTCTTCTTCATGTTGAGTAGCATCAGCAGGTTGCTGCAGATAAGTTTAAGCTGTCACTATAGGCTTTAGTTTTACTGTAATGATTCGATCCTTTTGAGGAGGGATTCTTACGGCTTCTGCATTTCCTATAGTGTCTACAGTTCCCTTTAGGTCATATTCTTTGTCTAATGTGATCATGTTAGCTCCCTGGTTAGGGTGATTTGGCAATGGGTTGCTGTTCACATTAGACGGTGTTGGAGTGCACTGGATAGATCCTCTCTTGATCAAGGTTTCAATTTTATTTTTCAACTTAAAACAGTCTTCAGTATCATGCCCCGGTACATTAGAATGATACACACATATCTTAGTGGCATCAAAATATTTGGAGGGATGTTCAGGAATCCTTCCCTCGATTGGGTGTATCAATCCTGCTCTTTCTCAACCTTTCAAATAAGTGGGCCAGAGGCTCAGCGATCGTGGTATAGGTTCTAGGACCCCTTTCTTCAAAGTTGGGACAAGGACGCGGTGCATACACTGGTCGGTTTCGGTGAGCAGTGGTTTGGACAGGAGCATATACTTGTTGTGAGGTTTGGTTGTTGTTGGCTCGAGGAGAGTTGTATTGTGATTGAGGGTGGTATTATGGCTACGTATTATAAATTGGACCGTAAATGGGCGGTGGTGAGTGGTTGTTTGGGGAGTACGAGTTGCCTCCATGGGATGGGTTGGTTTGATAGTAGGGGACGACTGCTGAGACCTTTTCTTTATTTTTCTTTCTACTACTGGTTGATCCTGATTGGATGGCCTTGTTGGCCGCTTGTGGTGCTGCCATAGATTGCACCTTACCAGACTTTATACCTTCTTCTAGGAAATCTCCTATCTTAACCAACTCAGGGAACTTTTGACCCATCATTCCCATCATCTTTTCAAAGTATATTCCCTCTTGGGCTCGAATGAAGTACTTGGTTAGTTCACTGTCGTCCAGCAGCGGTTGTGCCCTAGCAGCCTGGGTCCTCCACCATCATGCATATTCTTGAAATGACTCAGATGGTTTTTTCTTCAGGTACACTAGCGCGAATAGGTCAGGAGTGATCTCTTTATTGAATCGGAAACGGTCATGAAATCCTCTGCCATATCTTTCCAAGTTCTTCAATTTTGTAGGTCCTGTCGGGTGTACCAGGTGAGTACTTCTCCCGTCAAACTCCTTATAAACCATTTCATCCTTAGTTTCTCATTTCTCCCCACTCCGACCAACTTGTCGCAATAACCCTCACTGTGCGTGAGAGTCCCCCGTCCCATCGAAGGTGTCAAACTTTGGGGGTTTGTACCCTATTGGCATATCCACATTCGGGTGAATACACAGGTCCTCATACTCCAGGCTTTCACTTTATTGGGAAACTTGGAGACTTTTCATTTGCCTTCTCAACAATTGCAACTGCTCGAATACCGACTCTTCTTCCTTACGCCTAGCGTCTCTCTCCATCTGGGCGTATTGATCGATCTCATATGGCACCCTGACTGTGGCAGGTGCTATGAAGATAGGTTCAGTAATGTCATATACAGGGGGAACATACTGCTCGTAAGTAGCGGCATATGCACATGTATGTTCTAGTTGGTGGTGAAAGTGACTCCGTCACGAGGAGGGGTAGTTGCATTAGTGGTAATAGGTGGGTTTTGTGATGTCTGAGGATATTGTGGTACATAAGGAATGTGAATAGGAGGGTTTGGAGGGTTAGCGGGTGTTACTAGGGGTATATCTTGAGTGGTAGGGGTTGAGGTTAGAGTATTGTTGTTTTGGCATGATGTTGAAGGAAAATGATCTAGAAGTGAATCCAAATAAGGCAATCTGGGTGGTTGAAGAAGTGTTGTCACGGCTAGGCGTGCCAATTCTCTGATATGTTGTACCTCTTCTCTTAAGGATTCCATTTCTTGGGCCATTCGGGCCGCGTGCTCATCATTTCTAGTACTGTCCTTTTCCCTCGATCGCCCCGGGCTGCCGGCTACGACCAGAGCATGTTCAGTTGTGTCTTCTGCAGCTGACATCTTTGCCTTAGACCTTAATTGTATAATAAAGCAAAAGAAAATAAGAACAAAGAAAGAAAAAGAGCAAGAGTCAGTTTCTTCATTTATGCGAGCAGGAAATCACATAGAGCAGATAATTCGAGCATTACTGCTAGCGTGTTCCTAAAATTCAAAGCGACCTCTCATTGCCGGAGGTAGGCCTAATTGGCGGATGTTTGACAGACATTTAGACTTGACACATTTAGATCCAGAGCAATTTTGTTTTCATTGATAATTTAGACTGATACAAGTGGGAACAAGGATTATATCATAGAGTTGCATGGGGTTAGACAATACGCCCTTTTGGAAAGTAAAGGAGAAAACTAGGAATAGGTGTACAAACTGGGAAAAGGAGGGGAAATCAACAAATTGTAATAACCACCCCCGAGTCACTTGCTGTGCCCTTCTCTTCTTCTAGCTTCTCTTCCGGATCCTCCTCCGGATCTTCCTCAAATTCTTCCTCATCATCATTGAATTCAAACTCCTCCTCTGGATCTTCTTCTTTGTTTTGTGCTTGAATCTATCTATGCATTCTACCACCCGATCATCCTCTTCAGCCTGTGGCAACCTACGGTCAATGGATCCCGGGACCACCTGGAGATGCATTAATATGATCACAAGCTTGTGTGGCAGGATCTTATGGTAAATCTGTAAAGCAACCACTGCATCTTCTAACCAAGCTATACCTTCTCTACTCGAACGGGCTAGTTCTTCTTCTTTGTTAGTCCAGACGTAGACAACCCTCATGTGCCATTGTGTGTGATAGTGTACAGCCAAGACTCGATTGGAAGAGATATGATGACAATATATATAAAGCAGTAACAAGCAAGGGTGTAGTAGCAATATAGCAAAGTGATCATAGAGAGCAAGTAATTGTAAAGAGCAAATAAGACACGTAAGCATATAATTGCGGTTTCGATCATAATCAAAGCAATGTACAAATAAATCTAGAAGTTAAATTAGTCTAAGTCTACTAACCACAACCTAAGTATGTATTTCCTCAGCAGAGTCTCCATGTTGTTGCACCTTATTTTGCACTAATCAAGATAGGATTCAACTTGTGGGTTCTCTGCTGTTGATGAATAAGAGTCACACCTAATACTTAAAGGTATAATAGGGTACCTATTTAATTACTAAATCATATTCTTTATTGGTCCCTTAACGGGTGAGATCATAGGTAAGGGTTCTTGTTCTTCCAAGTGAAAGGTATTAGGCACCCCTAAAACTCTACTGAGGTAGCTCATAGGAATTAGACAAAGTTTGGAATCAATTATTTATAAAAAGGCTTTGACTAGTGATAAGGAATGATGCTTACTATATACCTAAGTATAGTATTAGTAGAGAGAATGCAGGGTCTTAGAGGTATATGAGTTTATGAAGGGGTTTATAACATATATTGAAGGAGTTTTGAAATTGGTACATAAGTAGTCTAGATTTTATAGGTTTAGAAAATAGGATTAAATAATGAAAATACTTTGATTTGGGGGGTGGCTATATATATATAATGCTAAAGGGACGTTTGTGAAAAAACATATCTAGAATTTACCTTAGATTTGGAGTTTTTTTTTTTTTTTTTTTTTAAAGAAGGGGTTATTTATTGAAAAAATTTCTTAAGGGCGACAGTTTCTTGAAATTTTGATTTTGCCATTGAAAGTGAAGCTGAAATCTGATTTCCCCTTTTGAAATAGAACTGTTATTTTGCTAAGTTTTGGATTTCAAATCATTAAAGGAAAGAAAGGTGAGTGAAAAACATAGTAATTAGCGAGCAAATTACGACTAGCGAACTAAGGGTCTACAATTAGCTAATTTCTTTTTTAAATCCTATATTTTTTAAGGATTTCCTAAGTTCATATGATACTAAAACATGAAATAAAAGCATGTATTCTAATATATAAGTAATATATACATTAGAGATAAAACAACAGTGAAGACATAACAAAAATAACTAACATTAAACTACTGGAAGCAATAAACTAACTTAGTGAGGCAGTAATAATGATAAAGGAGTTGAGGGAAAGTCCTCTATGATTGGGCCTCAAGAAAGTAGACCTAGCAGTAAATACAAGCGAAGACAACTGACTTTGGACTCCTGGACGCGGTTCAATAAGGTTGGAATTGGGCCAAAGTTCATCAAGAACTCAGAGGCCCAAATAGATGTACATGTCAAAAATTAGAAGGTCATTAGACATATATCCCATATATATATATTTAACATATTCTAATTACCGATAATACTTTGATCTACATAACAAATACATAAACAGTTAATTGAAGCAAGAATAAGATTAATATGGTATAGGAAATTATACATAAATGTGGTGGCTTTATTCAGCAAATAATTCACATTGGAAACCTTTAGTTGTCATTAAACATCAAACCCTTAAAGAACTGAATGTGGCGATAAATTAAGAGCTAAGGGGGGAACCTCACTCGAAGTCGATGCTCCCTTTGGATATCCCGATACTTCAAAGTTCCCAAGGGACTCAAGGCATAGAGCAATGCTAGTACCGGGGAAAGCAGCCAACCTAGAGTTGAACCCACTCCAAATACCCTTAATCACTAACTACATATTTTTCTTACGGGTTTATGTGCCAATGAGGCCCTTCTAATGCAAACTAAGTACTAAGGTATTAACTACCATGAAATATATACTTTCCTCTTAATGAAAATAACACAAGAGAGTACGTATTACTATTAACACTAAATAGGGAACCATATATCAAGGAGACCTAAAGGGGGAGGGGGTTAGTTCAAAATACACATAGATAAAAATAGGTTTCATAATCACACTAGTGCAGGAATGAACCATTAAAGCATAACATATTCAAACAGGTATTGATAACATTACTTGTCACCTTAAAGACATCAAGGCAGATTCAAACCAACAGTCGTGCTCAGCTATTGCCATATAAAGGTTATCAAGGTCATGGGATTAAACTCTTATCATGATTACATTTTCACTGAATCAAATATGGCTCTTGAAGTCACAACAGGCTCATGCTTCTAACAGTATTAGCAATTCAATGTGTTCAGATTATATCAACAAAGGAGCTTCATAAGGTTTGAGAGTCAAGTTCAAGTTCAGGTTGACAGTAAAGAGGAGGACTAAGCATCACTAAAAGCAGAACATAGTGTTACAGAGTTAAGCAAGGAGACTAGCAACATTCAGTCAACCGGTCATAGGCAAGATAAATGAGATAGTGATCTCATATAGGGAAAGGAGCTTTACACATTACAAAATGAAGTTGATCATGCAAATGAAGAAAGGAAATGGAAACATTGAATTAAACTCTAGTGTAGCATACAAGTATCAATTGAATATAATGGTATGCCTAAAACCTACTTTCATGGAAGATAAGCTAATGATAGATGCATGCAGACTTTACAGAAATTCAGCACGGACAAAGAGATTGAGGACATGGATGTATTGTACATATGTGTGAAGATCTCAAATGACTATGGAACAAAGAAACTTAGTTTTGCTGTAGCTATTAGTTGACTTTATCCAAATAATCATGACTTACAATAAACCTGATCATAAAAAAATCGGATGCAGGGAATAATATGCAGAAGTGAACATTACAACAATATCACTGGTGAAAGGGAAAACATGAACATGATTATTTTAACAATGATAATAGTCAAACAGAATAAGGACCATAGTGGTAACTCAGAGACAATTTAAAAAAAAAAACACAGGCAGACAAGAAGATATTTAGACATTTTAGTTCAAACTTTAGGTTAAGAAGTAGGGGAACATAAGTCTTGGACAAGTTCATGTTTCATTTTAGCAATAACTATCAGGTAGTAAACTTAGCTTCCAAAAACTCATTAAATTACATAAGTGCAATAAACAGAGATGAGTCTACCATAAGTCACTGAGAACTACGAGGTTTGTATTGGACATAAACATGTAAGAATCCAGACATGGAGACTGTAGAAGAACTCAAAACAAAGATCAATAATTACCATTCATGACTTAATCGATTATCACTTAAGGAACCATAACAAAACAAGCTAATTATAAAAGGTTGTCACACTAATAAAACATAACTATCAAACATGTCAAAACACGTACAGCATAATTATGATCTACAAAACTTAACATCGACATATCTAAATTATTCAGAGAGATGAACAAAAGAAAAGGGGAAAAGAGGTGTTGACCTTCTTAAGGGCAGTAGAACAAACGAATTTATTTGTTGCTCAAAGATCCCAGAAACCTTCAAGCATGAACCAACAAAGAATTCGATAAAAGAGAGGACGACAGTAAGAAAGGCCAAACCAGAAACCCTAAAAAGATGGTGCAAGAAATAACTCAATAAATAAATGCTAAGGTCGTATACAATTCTGAAAAATAAATGCTTTCTTTTCAATTAAACAGTAAAACTCGAATCTTTTGCCGAAATCACCAAAATATGAGTAGATTTAAAAAATTGCAAATTTTCCCAAAACTTTTCAAAATTTCTTAAAATGTTTCATTTTGCAGATAGTATGAGGAAAGTACATCGCTATGCCTACATGTCACTATGCAGGTGAAATCATGAATGTCACCAAAACCAAATAGCAGAAAGAAATGCATCTCTATGAATGTGTCTCAAGTACGCATGTCAAATGCAATGTATCTCAGTGATGAACTCATGTACTCACACTCTCAGAGTGCTTCAATCTCACTGCCTCACACTTTCCACTCATCACGCTCAATCACTCGACATGTTCAGTCACTCAGTAATGTATATGACCAATCCAGCCCAGGGAAGATAAATCCCAAATATATAAATATATATATCAATTGACAGTCAGTCACTCAGTACTGTATAAGGCCAATCTATCCCAGGGGAAGATCCATTTTCAAATACAAATGATTCGGGCAAGATCCATGCCCAAGGAATATCCATCGCTCAATATAAATCAACTGTACTCGCTGGGTTGTGTACAGACTCCAGAGGGGCTCATTCAGCCCAAGCGCCATAATAAGCTAGATCTAGGAAGAAATCAATATAACATGATGCAGTGTGCAGCCCGATCCCATAATATCACTCATAATCAGGCCATCGGCCTCACTCAGTCATCAATCCCTCCAGTCTCTCGGGCTACAATGCCATGAAACTAGCCCAAAAATGATGATATGATATGTCAATATATAGCAACAGAGACTGAATTTATGATATGAAATGAATGAACATGATAGAGTATGAAGTTGCAATGTAAGCAAATAACTCAACAGCAGAAATGATCTCAGTGGGTCCCACCAGAATAAGCATGTAGCGTAGACATGGTTTCTAACATGGATGACAGCTCAATAACTCTAATACGTAGAGATTTCATGGTTACAGATAAGATCAAGTAATTACACGGTACCATAGAAATAACATAGTCGCAATTCACGCGGTGCACGCCCACACGCCCGTCACCTAGCATGTGCATCACCTCAACAGCGAACACATAACACATAATTCGGGGTTTTATACCCTCTGCACCAAGTTTAGAAGTGTTACGTACCTCGAACAAGCCAAATCCAATACCGAGCAAGCCAGTCGATGCTCCAAAAATTCCATCTCGCGCGTACTGACCTCCGAACTGCTCGGAACTAGGCACAAGCAACTCAAATATATCAAATTATGCCAAAGGAAGACAACCTAATCGATAAAGGTCGACTTTTTAATCAAAAGCCCAAAATCAGCCAAAAAGTCTATCTTGGGCCCGTGCTCGAAACCTAATAAAACTCACAAAATCCGACGACACATTCAATTGCGAGCCCAATCATACTAGTTTCACTCAAATCTGACTCCGAATCGACGTTCAAAACTCAAAAAATTCGCTTTATGAAGTATTAGGCAACCCCCCCCCCCCAATTTCCTCTTTAAAATTCATCAACCAATCACCAAAAATGAAGATGGATCCATAAAGTAAAATCAAAACCAAGTAGAGAACACTTACCCCAATCCCTGTGGTGAAAATTTCTTCAAAAATCGTCTAAATTCGAGCCCCCATTCTCAAAATATGATAAAAGAACAAAAAACTCGAAATATATATAATCTTCTTAGTGGTTTTCACATTTGCGAACCAAATTTCCGCTTCTGCAGACACACATATGCGGCCCAATCTTCGCTTCTGCGATCAAGCAAAAGACAACAGTCATCGCTTCTGCGGAACCTCACTTCGCACCTGTGCTCCCGTAGGTGCGGCTCTGCCATCGCACTTGCATCATACCTCGCCCCTGCGGCCCAAAGCACCGCTTCCACGCTTTTGCAATTGCGGCCTATTTCACGCATCTGCAAAGCCCTGCTCCAGCTCCACACCCGCTCATGCGACTCTTTTATCGCTTTTGCGACCATCGCACTTGCACAAATTTCAACCGCAAGTGCGGAACACTAGTACCAGTAGCTACCATCAATGCGCAAATTTCAACAGCAGGTGTGGAACACCAGTACCAGTAGCTTCCAGCAACCAAATAAAAATGAGAAATGGTCCGAACCTCGCCCAGAACTCATCCGGGCCATTCGAGACTTGTCCAAATATACCAACTAGTACTATAACATGATACGAACTTACTCGAGGCCTCAAGTCACGCATAACAACATCGAAACGACGATTCACACATCAATTCAAACATTATGAACTTTAGATTATAGACTTCCAAATCTCGTACCGAAACACGTCAAATCAACTCGGAACTCAAACTTTGCACGCAAGTCCCAAATAACATAACAAAGCTATTCCAATTCCGGAACCACAATCCGAATCTGATATCCACAAAGTCAACTCTTGGTCAAACTTATGAACTTTCCAAACCTTCAAATTTCTAACTTTCGCCAATTAGTGTCGAATCCTTCTAGAAACATCGAAATGTAAACTGGGCATACACCTGGGTCCAAAATCACCATCTGGACCTAACGGAACCATCAAAACTCTGTTCCAGGGTCAAATTTACAAAAGTCAAACTTGGTCAACTCTTTCAACTTAAAGCTTCAATAATGAAATTCATTTTTCCAAATCAATTCCGAATAACCTGAAAATCAAAATCGACGATTCACACAAATCATAATACATCATACAGAGCTACTCATGCCTTCAAATTACCAAGCGAAGTGCAAATGCTCAAAACGACCGATCGGGTTATTACATCCTCCCCAACTTAAACATATATTCGTCCTCGAACGTGCCAAGAGTTGTTTCTAAGCCATCAAATTGTTGTGCAACCTTACCATGCGCATACCCCGGGTGGTCCCACATCACCCTATTCCATATAGGCTCAACAACACAACATCACTAAAGATCATTACTTCGACCTTAGCTCGCAAATCTTAGAATCAAATTTACAACATCCGAAATTTCCTATAAGATATGAATCTCGCATCTACACACTGTATAAGTGTGAACAAGCTGTATCAAGTCATAGCCATCACCCAAGATGCAATCACGTGATATACCACATAACTCAAATACTCATAGCAATAATTTCGATCACAATAGATGCTCGATAACCAACTCGACATCGGTAACAAACATCATATCAAATAAAACCTCGTTCAAAACCTTAGTACACTGCCTATTATGAAAGAAACGCACGGAAACTCATAACCACTTTATCATATCAACAAGTCTTGGAGCTCCTTCTAGTCCGACATTATTCTTCCGTAATCTTGGGCCAACTTCCGATATTATTCTTCCATAATCAAATCCGATAGTATCCATTCTAGGTCCACTAACCTCATCTCATCAAACACAACCACTCTAGTGACTTGACACACCAATACAACCTAAAGCCACAACCCGTGCAATCCGTGCACCAATAAGCAACAACCCAAATGTACTCAATCATGGAAAAATGACTCAAACGAGAAACCATCCCGTATGTTCAACAAGTACCACCAGAACCGCAATGCTACCAACCCATCATACATAGTAGAACCAAGAGACACAAATCTGACACAAAGGATCATATCCCAACATAACCCAGCTGCAATGCGTGACCCCATCCAGACACTAGTCCACATAAAGGGCCTCAAGTCACAATGCTCAAAATCAACAGCCTCTCGCAATTCGACATCAAATACCCAAGATGCATGACCATAACCAGGGAGAAACAAATAACACAATACCACAGTTCGAAAATAACATAACCAATGCGCAATTACTCATTCCACACCCTAGTACCCATCTCAATCAAATTCCGCTATAAGGCCCAAATAGAACCCCATTATGTCTGCATAAAACCAAAGAATCACAACCCCTCGTGGCATAGAAGGGTAACTCATAGAACATATTAGAACATGTATTAGCTCAACTCTAACCAAATGGCACATCCCTCACCAATAATAGTACGGAGTCAACCAATCTAGCCCGATGTAAAATACATATCCTCATTTGACACACCAATGGGCCCCAAATCAACTTCGGTCATCCACAAATAGATAAATAACCCTTCGAAAGTCTACAATGACTGAATCATAACACATACTTTCATCTGGCTAGCTTTGGCCGCAACTTCACAGTCCACAACCACGAAACACTCTGCTTCTAAGAACTCGCAGTCTCCAAATCCGTAGAACACATGAATCACCATATCTGATCCTACTCCACTGCCCGAATGGCTAACACATCTCTCATACACGTGCATCCCGCGAGTAATACTTCCATAATTCGTCCGTGCCGCATAGTAAAATCTGAATATCAGTAGTCGATCAACAAGCCGAGTACTGCAATACCAATGAAGCATCCATGAGTCAAACACAGTGCGCCTTCTGAAATGCGCACCTTTTTCAGGATTTACCAAATAGTTATACAATTCATCTAGTCATCTGAAACTGTCCATGTTGTCTGAGAATTCATGACCTTTCTTTCAAAACTAAATCCTGACCTTGCACACGCAAATCTTAATCCCACACAACGTACCGCATCTATCATGATTATGAAAAGTACGAGAATCTCATAATCAAATCTGAGTCCAGCAGAAATACATACCCGATTAGTCAGAAATCTTCCATTCAATCCCATCCAGGAGAAAATCACAATACGCAACATACACCTCATGCCGGTTGGAAATATCCATCTCAAGCCATGATAGAAACAATCGAGAACGCTTTGGAATCCATTTGCACGTAACCAAGCTATCAGAACCGAATCCCTATAACTCAACTAAGCCACGTAGGTCATCAAAACCTAAGAGCTTTGCCATGAAGGACCGGTAGAGACTCACCACATCATAAGTACCCAAAGAACTGATCATATCCATTATCATGTTGATCCAATCTACTACCAGGTTGTCCTATTTCTCTAAGTTCCTTCCTAATTACCCATAAGATGACACTTTTCCTTGCCGCTCATATCTGATTCATAAGTATGCCTCAAACCGAAACTAGTATAACACGAAACCATGTAATCAAATCGTCGATAGCAGACTTCCCCACTTGGCTCAAAGCCATGGAATAAAACATCTGATAACTAACCATACCCATACTCTGTTACTGCCATAATATCGTATTGAGATTCAACTAAATCCTTCATAAGCTCAATCAATAACGCACGATAAGGAAAGAAAGATGGGAAATGCCTAGTAGCCTCTCAAAGATAGGTATGGACGTCATCATACCGATCCGCAAGACTCTACTAGACACTTGCTCATGAATTGTAGAACCTATTAACCTAGAGCTCTGATACCACCTTGTCACGACCCAAAACCTACCTAATTGTGATGGCACCCAACCCAACCCGTCAGGTAAGCCAATTAGCAACTCTCCAATAAAATGAGAATTAGTAAGAAAAGAAATGATAATACAACTGAACTGTTATACAAGAATTTTCAAGGATTAGTAATACAAATCATGAGCGTCTATGATTTAGAATTTCCCTAAATTCAGAGTAGTCCATGAAAGCATCTATTTTTTCCGTTCAAGAAATTGCATAGCTGGTATGAAATAAAGTACATCATCTTTTTGAAATATACATGAACAGATCTTTCATAAGTCTAGAGCTACTATGAACAAGAGGCAACTATAACCGGAACGCAGGTACATCTTCAAATCCATCTCTCGTCGAAAACAACAACACCAGCATCCAACATCTGCGCGCAAGGTGCAGAAGTGTAGTATGAGCACAACCGACCCCATGTACTCAATAAGTAACAAACGTAACTTAGGTTGAAAGTAGTGACGAGATGGGACAAGGGTCAGAGTCCAACTCCGATAACCAACAACAGTTTATAACAATATAATAAAGATGGTGCAAGAAACAACTCAATAAATAAAAGCTCACCTCGTATACAATTTTGGAAAATAAATGTTTTCTTTTCAAGTATACAATAAAACTCAAATTTTTTGCTAAAATCACCAAAATATGAGTAGGTTTGTAAAACTGTGATTTTTCCCAAAACTTTTCAACAATACTTAAGATGTTTCATTTTGCAGATAGCATGAGGAAAGTACATCTCTATGTCTACATGTCACTATGCAGGTGAAATCATGAATGTCACCAAAACCAGGTAGCAGAAAGAAATGCATCTCTATGCATGTATCTCAAGTATGCATGTCAAATGAAATGTATCTCAGTGATGAATTCATGTACTCACTCTCAGAGTACTTCAATCTTACTGCCTCACACTTTCCACTCATCATGCTCAATCACTCGACATGCTTAGTCACTCAGTACTGTATATAGCCAATTCACTCAGTACTGTATAAGGCCAGTCCAGCCCCGGAGAAGATCTATGCTCAAATATAAATAATTCGTGCAAGATCCATGGCCATGGAAGATCCATCCCTCAATATAAATCAACTGCATTCACTGGGTTGTGTACAGACTCTGGAGGGGCTCATTTAGCCCAAGCACCATAATAAGCCAGATCCATGCATAAATCAATATAACATGTTGCGGGGTGTACCCCGATCCCATAATATCACTCAGAATCAGGCTATCGGCCTCACTTAGTCATCAATCCCTCCAGTCTCTCGGGCTCACAACGCCATGAAACTAGACGAAAAATGATGATATGATGTGTCAATATATAGCAACAGAGACTGAGATATGATACGAAATGAATGACCATGACTGAGTATGAAGTTGCAATGTAAGAAAATAACTCAACAGCAGAAATAAATTGAGACGACAAGAGCGGAGAGCACGAGGGAGCGATAGAGAGAGAAACTAGAGAGAGAAAGCTTCCAAAGTGGCGATGGCGACGCCGGCCGGTAATACGCCGGCTGGAGACCCATTTCCCTCCACCTCCCAACCTTCCACGGCACTTCCCACATACCCAAAACCTCTCGAATATAGCCAAATCCTCACACCAGCAACTCTGAACTCAAACGCTACAACAAACCCTAAATCGACGGAGAAAATCGAACCCATCCCCTTCAAAAAAGCTACTTTCTACAAGGACAACCTTTCGTCAAATTTACAGAAACGGAGGTTGAACGAATGAACCAAATCGAGGGCCTACAATATGCAGTTATTGGAAAATTCTCCTATGGGTGGCCAGACATCCAGGAACGTAATCGGCTAATTCCTACGCAATGTGGAATAGAGGGCGACTACAACATTGGACTACTGAGAGATAGGCATATACTAATTCGTCTGACATTGTGGCAAGATTTCCTCACATTCACTTCTAAAGCGGTGTATTATCTGAAAGCAAGAGATGGGTATGAATACCGAATGAGAACCTTAATCTATGATTCCAAGTTCAAGGAAGGAGAAGAAACTTCAAAGGCGATGGCGTGGATTTCATTTCCCAGTCTTTTACCAACTTTTTTTGTGATGGAATGCTTATTTTCACTAGCATTTGCTGTTGGAAAACCATTACATCTGGATATGGCCACAATAAACAAGACGAGACCTAGCTGTGCTAGGGTAAAATTTATGGTTGACCTTATGGTGGAACTACCAAAGAAGGTGAGAATGGATATTGAAAACGAGGCCACTGGCACAGTAAGAACAGAGTGGATCAAAATCCAATATGATTTTTTTTCCCAAATATTGTAAGCAGTGTAAATTTCAAGGACACGACATGTTAGAATGTTAGAAGCTACACCCAGAACTGATAAAGGAGAACACTGCCGAGATTCCAAGAACAAAAGCTAAAGAAAGAGAGGCAGCACCTCTATTGATTCTATCAAGTGGTAAAGTAGTTGGCAACAATAGTTTACAATCGAAGGAAGTTAATAGAGCATAGAAGAAAAACAAACAGGTAGCAATCAAAGAGAAGCTGGAAATGATTCCATCTATATCAGAAGCTCAGAAAGTACAGACAAACAATAAGTTTGCTATGCTGGAAATTGAACAAGGGGAAGCTAAAGAGCAAAGGCAGAGCTCCACAAGTGGAGAAGAATGCACATACCTCGATGGAAACACATATCAATTCACCACCATGTAGCAGCAAACACCACCAGTCTTTTATGATTAAAAGAAGTGAGAGCAAAGACATAATAGTAGCTATAGTAGACAATGAAACAACAATCCAATGGGTGAACAGGCAATTTAGAAATCCAAGTGCAGTCAAAGATGTGGATGAGGCTCAAAGAATTCAACTTAGTGAAGGCAAGTTATGGAGTCAACAGACAGCGGAAGAATAAGAATAAGAACAAGTACCATCTGGCGCAGATAGCGAGGAGGAACCAACTGATGAAGAACTGGAGCAGGACCTGCAAAGTACAAAGGGTAAACCAAAACAGCAGGACACAATGAGGAACACTCATACAATGGAAGCAATGTTGCCCTGAACATTGACACCTTCAAAGTCAATGACAGTAGATAAACAACATATAAGTGAGCACAAAGATAGCAAGCAATCAGCAAACACCTTGACCAAGAATAGAAAATCCAATGAGTTACAGAACAATTCATCTGCCAAAACCAAACAACAGATCAAATTTGGAATAGACTGCTCTCAGGAGTTCAAAATCAACAAATGTCAGCTGATCCACAATACAACAGACACAAAATTGAATCAAGAAGGCATCAATTTACAAGTGATAAAGTTTAGAAGTGAAATTGATGAAGAGGAGCAAACAGCTGATGCAGGAAGGGATCTTGATAAGGAATCCACCATACAAAGCTTAATAAATGTAGCAAGACAAGTGGATCTCTCACCAAAATTGTTGGATGCAGTGAAATCAACCAAAAAAAGGCAAGAAGAAATAGGGCAAGGACACTCAAAATGTAGGATTTGGTTAATAAGGATCTTAACCAAATCTCAGTCCTAATCATGAATGGGATCATTTGGAAAATAAGATCAGTCAACACAGTGAAAGCCTTTGAAAGGCTTATCAATATGCACAGCCAGCACCACTTCCAATTCATTGGAATTAGGGAGCCAAAACAAAAATTCAGGAAACTGGAAAGATAGAGAATGAGGATTGGACTGCCACAATGCTTTGCTATATGTGTCAAACAAGATATGGGTCTTTGTAGATGAGGATCATGAAGTCGACATAAAATGTGACTTGGAGCAGCAACTAACTCTGAAACTAACAATGGTGGACTCACAAACAGCTTTCGTTGTCACATTCGTATATGCAAAATGTAAGGCTAATGAAAGAATAGAACTATGATAGCCTACATAACCTTGCTAGTAACATGACACTACCTTGGCTAGTGGGAGGTGACTTTAATGTCATATGGGATGAGGAAGAGAAGTTTGAAGGTCTTCCAGTATCATTGAAGGAGATTGAAGATTTCAGACATTGCATCAATACCTGCAACCTTCATGAACTAAGCTTCAAAGGAAGCATATACACATGGTGGAATGGGAGAGCAGAAGAAGATTGTATCTTCAAAAGATTGGACAGATGCTTAACCAACCTATCACTACAACAATGGCTACCACAACTGGAGGTCACTCACCTACCAAAAATAGGCTCGGATCACTGCCCTCTGTTACTGTCTTGTAACAGAAATCAGGCATGGCTTGGTTCAAGGATGGAGATAGAAATACAAAATTCTTTCACGCACAAGTGAGTGGCAGAAGAAAGAGACTACAACTTTGAAGAATCTAGAACAACATGGGTACTTGGCTAGAAGATAATGCTGAAATAGCAAATGAAGCATTCAACTTCTTCAAAACACATATTCATGAAGACAATTCGCCTACAACATTTGAAATACTGGATCACATTCCTACATTGGTAGACAATGCAGACAACTGTCTCCTGATGCATCAACCAACAAGTGAGGAAGTTAAAAATGCAGTATTTGGATTGAATGCAGCAAATGCAGGAGGACCAGATGACTTTACTGGATGCTTCTACGAGTCATGTTGGGATATAGTCAAGGAAGATATAGTTGACATGGTTAAAGCAGTATTTAATGGACACACTCTTCTTAAATGCATCACGCACACTAATTTAGTACTGCTGCCCAAGAAGAAGGAAATACTTACTTTCTCAAATTAAGACCAATCAGCCTCAGCAACTTTATCAACAAGATATTCTCGAGAGTAATCCATGACAAACTGGTAACCATTCTACCAAAGCTGATTTCAGTAGAACAAGCTGGCTTTGTCAAAGATAGAAGCATAGTGGAAAATGTGCTCTTAACTCAGGAGATTGTAACAAACATTCGACTCAGAACCAAAGCAGGTCCAAATATTGTAATTAAACTGGACATGACCAAGGCTTATGACCGACTGTCATGTCTATTCCTGACCAAGGTACTAAGGAAGATGGGCTTTGAAGAAATTTTCATTGGTTTGATATATGGATTGGTGGCCAACAACTGGTACTCTGTTCTGATCAATGGAGAACCACATCGCTTCTTAAAATCTACAAGAGGAGTCAAACAAGGAAACCCTTTGTCACCTGCTTTATTCATAATAGCAGCAGAAGCCATGTCCAGAGCACTCAATTCTCTTCATTCCAACTCTCAATTCTGTGGATTTGGCTTGCCTAAATGGAGTCCCAAGATCAATCACCTGGGATATGCAGATGATACCATCATCTTCTCCTCATCAGATGCCACACTCCAGCTTATAATGGGAATACTGACTGCATATGAAGATGCATCTGGCCAGCTGATAAACAAGAGTAAATCTGCAGTATACATGCATCACTATACCTCAACACATGTGATCAACAAGGTACAGAGGATTACAGGAATCCTACAGCAAGAGTTCCCTTTCTTATATCTTGGTTGTCCAATCTTCTACATGAGAAGGAAGATAGACTATTACCAAAGTCTCATACAGAAAGTGATGAATAGACTGGAAGACTGGAAAGGGAAGCTACTATCCACAGGAGGCAGGGCAGTACTCATCACACATGTCCTGCAAAGTATGCCAATTCACCTCCTCTCTGCAGTAAATCCTCCTGCCAATGTTATCAATAAGCTTCACAAACTAATTGCACAATTCTTATGGGGCAATTCTATGGGAAATCCAAGAAGACATTGGGCATCATGGAGCACCTTATGCTTGCCATGTGAGGAAGGAGGTGCAGTCTTCAGGTCCTTACAAGACATGTCCGCAGCCTTGTTCTGCAAACTATGGTGGAACTTCAGAACAAAACCAAGCTTATGGAGTGCTTTTATGAGCCAGAAATACTGCAAGAAACTCAACCCAGTAATTGTTCCTTAGAGAAGTGGATCACACATTTGGAAGAAAATGCTTGAATGTAGAAGCATTGTTGAGCACCAAATACTCTGGCAACCTAAAATGGGGTCTTCACTGTTCTAGTTCGAAAATTGGACAGAACTGGGAGCCTTAGACTTTATCACCCCTCCTGATTTCATTTGTGATGAAACTGTTCAGAATATACAAGATGTAATAGAAGATGGGCTTTGGAATGAAGACAAGATCAAAGAGATTTTACCATATGACCTTGCTGCACACATAATCAACAACATTAAGCCACCAAATGTGGCAGGAGTACTAGATGAACCAGTATGGATGCTGGACACTAGTGGAGAATTCACTGTCAAGACAGCTTAGGAATACTTGAGAAAGAGACAACATCCTGCAAATGCATATAGAAATATATGGGTGCAAGGATTGCCCTTCAAAATTTCCTTCTTTAGGTGGAAAATTTGGAGAAATAGACTACCACTGGATGACTACATAAAAAAAATTGGGATTCCAAATGGCTTCTAAGTGTTGGTGTTGCACAGACCCACAGGAAGAGACCAGAAAATATTTGTTCTTCACATCGCATGCTGCAAACACATTATGGAGATATTTTCTTTGCAATGCAGGAATTGATATACAGGGTATCACTCTGCACCAAGCAGTGGTCAAGTGTTGGACTGCAGCAGTCATCCATAGACTGAAACCAGTTATGCAAGCATTACCTCCTGTGGTCATATGGGAATTGTGGAAAAGAAGAAATAGTTACAAATATGGAGACACAGTCACAATTAATAGAGTTATCTATCAAATCACTTCCAATCTCCAGATGCTTATCAAGGTCAGAAAACCAGGAATTCAAAACATCCCGCAGAAATGGCCTGATATCATCTGCAAGATGGAACAGTACAATCCCATCTTGAAGTGCACTAAGGTGTTTTAGGATTTCCCCAATCAAGGAAGGATTAAGGTCAATACAGATGGCACCTCCAGAGGCAACCCAGGTAAAAGCTCCATTGGTTTTGTTTTGAGGAATGAAGAGGGAGATATAATACATACCTACAGAAATCAAAGAAAGCACAAACACTGAAGCTGAGGCACAGGCAATGATGGAAGCCTTGAGATTCTGTATCCATAAGGGTCACCTTCTAATTGATCTACGCACTGACTCCATGATGCTTATGAAGAGCATAAAGGAAGAATGGAAGGTTCCTTGGTCCACAAAAGATACAGTTGCAAAAATAAAGGAAGTGATGACACAATGCAATGCAACAATTGAACACACATTTAGGGAAGGCAACAAATTGGCAGATCATTTAGCAAACTATGCTCTAGATGTTGGTCCTATTGACTGTCAGTACTTTGGGGAATTGGACACACAAAGTAGAAGGCTGATTAACAACGATAGAATTCAATGTCCCTATTTGAGAATAAAGGTGACAGGAAATGGAGGAAAGTAAATAACCGAAGAAGAAAAAAGACAAGCAGCCAAATGAAGGATTTCACAGAAAAGACTACAGGATTGTCAATGCAGATCTCAAGATCCTCTCAATGGATAACCACTGTACACCTGAGATCAAACAATGACCTTAATATTTTCTTAATCTCTTTGTTTCTGATACAGGTACAAGAGAATGCAAAGCAAGACACCAACAAAAAGCCTAGCAGAGACATCAAGGATGCAGGAATTCATGATATACTGTTTGAAGATGCACTAGAAGGCCACTATTTTAAAGAACAAATGGCTCCCACTAACAAACAATTCTGTTTTGCAGGAAATATTGAAGATCTGAGCTGTTACCAACAAAGAACCGATATTAACATCCTGAATTCAACTAACAAGCTTTCACATGGAATACAACTCATTAGATGGACTCAATCAATTGTTGATGAAGCAATAGGGAGAATTCCAAGCTTCATAAGTCTTATCAACAAATGCACAGACACCAACAATAAATGGATCACAGTTACACCAACATATTCTCCAAATTTCTATTGCCTCCCCCTCCCCCCCCTCCCTCCCGAGAATAATACAATACCAGCACTCAACCATGGCTTTACACTACCACAACAGGAAAGCAACAACAGAAGAGAAATCTTCAAATGCAAAGCAATCTGTTTAAGCAGCATCCATAGATGGACACTCAAGGAAATCCCCCCAACAGGAACACAGCAGCAGCATAAAAAGATATACAACATTTTCACAGAACAACATCAGCAACACAAGGCTACACTCATACTTTCCTGGAATCAGAATATCACAGTAGAAGCATTGCAGTCAAGACACGGTAACATGAGAAGTTTAACTTTAGCAGCTTCGATCTCCCAAGACACGGCATCAAAAAAGAAGTCAACTTAGAGGAAACATCATTGCTTTCAAAAGTTGTTCCAAAGTGGTAGCTAGTGTGGAAGGATTCAGATCAGTGTTGAAAATGCAATATGTGGTATTAGCATTTATAATGCTCAATCTTTTGCATTTACAACATTTATCAGGAATCCCTCTCACTAGCATACAAATCAGCAAATCGCCCAGCATACAACTAACTAGCAGCAGCAGCATAGCAATAGCAGGATGGTCACCCTCTATCACCACCAATCATTGGAACACAATCAACAATCGACCTAGCAGGCATAGCAACATAAATTGGCAACCTCCAAGTTTGCAGCAACCACATGATTCAGAAACACAATTATCACACAATCAACCAACACAATGCTCAGCAGTTCATCAGAATCAAACACACAACCAAAGCAGTAATAACACAAACTACAATGTCACTAAAGAATTCTAGCTTTCTGAAGGCAGTTTGATTTAGTTCAGATCGTTGCTGCAGTTGCAAGGTGTGGTATTAACACCTCTGGTGCTCAATCTCTTGCAACCACAGCAATCATCATGGAAACTCTCGAACACATTACACCATTGGAAACATGACTACACTCAACATCACATTAACAATATACTATTCCAGCAGATAACGCAAGATGAGGAACCAACAGAAACTCAACATCAGACAAACACAAGAGAAGACAGCAATCTACTGCAGCAACTCAGGCATACTAACAGCAACAGCCACCGTTAAACAAACAGTCATCTTCAACTTGACTTTTTTTTACAAAGTCAAAGAAAAATTGAAGATAGCTTGCACTAATTTGGCACTCTTTTGACGACCCCAAAAAACACTTTTGGACACCAGGTGTACATATAAGGGAATACTTCCCCAAATCACATGATAGAAGCAGTAACACATGTAATTTTTTGTATAGCTGACCTAGAACAGTCTCACTTCATTTTTGTAAGAGAGAATGTCTACAAAATAGATAGTCGCCACATTACCATAGGTCTAACATTTCACCACTCTTTAGGTAGATTTAGCTATCACTTTAGGATGACTAAGTGTACATCAACTTTGCTATTGGAGGTAAGGTTCAGGTCCCCCTCCACTCTTGTAATTTGCTTCTATCAATACATTCTTATTTAACTAAAAAAAAAATAGCAGAAATGATCTTAGTGGGTCCCAACAGAATAACCATGTAGCCTAGACATGGTTTTTAACATGAATCACAGCTCAATAGCTCTAATACGTAGAGATTTCATGGTTACAGATAAGATCAGGTAACTACAAGTACCACAGAAATAACGGAGTCGCAATTCACATGGTGCACGCCCACACGCCAGTCACCTAGCATGTGTGTCACCACAACAGCAAACACATAACACTTAATTAAGGGTTCCATACCCTCGACACCAAGTTAAAAAGTGTTACTTACCACGAACGAGCCATATCCATTGCCGAACAAGCCAAGCGATGCTCCAAATATTCCATCTCGCGTGTACCGACCTCCGAACAGCTCAAAACTAGCCACAAGCAACTCAAATATATCAAATAATTCCAAAGGAAGTAAACCCAATCGACAAAGGTCGAATCTTAAATCAAAAGCCCAAAATTGGCCAAGAAATCAAAACCGAGCCTGTGCCTCAGAATCCAACAAAACACATAAAATTCAGAATCCCATTAAATTACGAGTCCAATCATACTAGTTTTACTCAAATCCGACTCCGAATCGATGTTCAAAACTCAAAAATTCGCTTTATGAAGTTTTAGGCAAACCCCCTCCCCCCAATTTCGTCTTTAGAATTCATCAACTAATTGCCAAAAATGAAGATGGATTCATAAAATAAAATCAAAACCAAGTAGAGAACACATAACCCAATCCATGTGGTAAAACATGCTTCAAAAATCGTCTCAATCCGAGCCCCCAATCTCAAAATATTGTAAAAGAACCAAAACTTCGAAATATATAGAATCTGCCAGTGGTTTTCGCATTTGCGAACAAAATTTCCACTTCTGCGGACACGCACATGCGGCCCAATCTTCGCTTCTCTGATCAAGCCAAACACAGAATCCATCGCTTCTACTGGACCTCACTTCGCACCTGTGCTCCCATAGGTGCGACTCTGCCATCGCACCTGCGCCATACCTTTCCTCGTGGCCCAAGGCAGCGCTTATTTAGCTGCGGCCCATTTCAGGTATTTGCGTAGCCTTGCTCCAGCACACCTGCTCCTACGGCTCCTTTGTCGCTTCTGTGACCATCACACCTGCGCAAATTTCAACGGTAGGTGCAGAACACTAGTACCAGCAGCTACGAGCAACCAAATAAAAATGAGAAATGGTCTGAACCTCGCCCAGAACTCACTTGGGCCACTCGGGACCCTGTCCGAATATACCAACAAGTCCTATAAAATGATACAGACTTACTCGAGGCCTCAAATCACGCATAACAACATCAAAACAATGATTCGCACATCAATTCAAACTTAATGAACTTTAGATTTTCAACTTCCAAATCTCGTGCCGAAACACGCCAAATCAACCCGGAATGAACTCAAATTTTGCACACAAGTCTCAAATGACATAAGAAAGCTATTCCAATTCTTGAAACCATGATCCGAATCAAATATCCATAAATTCAACTCTCAGTCAAACTTATAAACTTTCCAAACCTTCAAATTTCCAACTTTTGCCAATTAGAGTTGAATCCTTCTAGGAACATCCAAATGCAAATCCAGGTATACGCCTAAGTCCAAAATCACCATTCGGACCTAACAAAACCATCAAAACTCTGTTCTAGGGTCAAATTCACAAAAGCCGAACTTGATCAACTCTTCAAACTTAAAGTTTCAAAGATGAAATTCATTCTTTCAAATCGATTCTGAATAACCTTAAAACCAAATCCGACAATTCACACAAGTCATAATACATCATACGTAGCTACTCATGCCCTCAAACTACCGAGCGAAATTCAAATGCTCAAAATGACCGATTAGAACATTACAATTAGGTGAGAACATTGAAGACCCTTTGATAGTGGCATTTGATGCCTCTAGAGTTTCAGATTTCATATTAAGATAGTGGAGAGTGATGATGAATTGATGATGTGAGAATAGTCAGGTAAAATTAAAGTGAATAGAGGGGAAATCAGTTTACGAGTTTACCTAAATGGAGAGGTATGAGAGGCTGAACATTGAAGCACAAAGAACCAGTGGTCAGAGCCCTAATACCCAGAGGCCGATGCATTTGACCTTTGGGTATCAAATATTGATGATGAATCCAGCTAACATCTCCTTCTCACTTTGATTTGAAAGGACAAAGAATAAATCAGGTTAGTTTTAAGTTTCACCGTTTGGTCTGATTTCTTCAATTATGTTTTTGAAATCGAATGGTGAAAAAGAAAAAAATGACGGGACCAAGAGTGTAGGAACAAACATGAATGACATGGATTTGAAATGTCAGTAGCGATTTGATGTTTTATCTCTGAGGTTAGGGTTTGGATTTGGGAGATTTGATTTTTAGTGATGAAATAGGCAAAGATTCAGCGGCAAACCTGGATATGGGAGACAAATAAGATGATTTGAGGTTGATTTCATGACCTTGCACTAATTTGTGCAAGCTCAGTTGATTGATGGCATTAGGGCAGATAAGACAAAAGAGAGAAGAAGGGGAAAGAAGGGCAGTTGGGCAGGTAGGAAATGAGGGTTTCTGAGGGTATTGGGCGTCTCTAAGGTTAAAGTTGAGGGAAGGGATCTAGGTCGTTGGATCATTTGATTAATGACCCTGATAAATCGGGGTGTTACAAATTTTAGAAAATCAATTTCAGCAAATTACGGGGACCGTTGGTCTGTGTGATCCAACGGCTGAGATAATTTCTGATGGTGGGTCGAGATTAAATGGACTACAATAATTTGTGACCATTGATGATTTGAATCAATAGCTCATATTGCTTGTGTTTGTTTTGTAAGTGGGATTAGCGGGTGACATGGCAGGTCGTGATTGGTTCAATGAGAATTGCATGGATTACCAAGTTAGAAAGGAATGGGGTGTTTGGACTGGGTTAATTCCGACTTGGGCCTGGTATTTGGGCTGGTTTTAGTTTAAGGAATACCCAATTCATTTTAAATGAAGGAATTGCAATTGTAACCTTTCAGTTTTTAACCCTTATAAACTCAATTTAACTAAATTTAACAATTTCAATAAAACGTGATGAAATTATAATTACTATATATTACTAATTATTTTAATTAATTATCTATAAATGACACACATTTCAAATTATAGCATTAATTTTAAAATATTAATATAGTAATCTAATTCATTGGAATTAAGGAGTAATTTTGTCAAATTATAAAACCTATGTAATGTATATATAAAAGTTATTTTTATAATAGTAAATACATTTGTAATCACATAATATTAGCACTATGTGATTAATTTTTAAAGCAATACTTAATTAATTTATAAAAATAGATATTCATTTATAGAAAAATAGTTTTAAAATATTTATTCTAAATTGTTAAGCATGAATGAATTAATTTTAAAAGGGAGGGTCAAAATTGACCGTCAGCACAAGGCTCACGTGGTGATATAAGGAAGATTGTAAGTGTGACTTGTGAAGTGTGATTATGATGTGTGGTACCTCGGTTGTGATTCTTATCATACATTATATGTCGGAACGGCTTGTTGATTGAACGGTTATTGCTTTCCTTAGATCATTTCACTTTTATTTTGACTGTATTTTGTTATCTATTGTTACTCTTGTGTTGGAACAATTGTGGCTTCTTGTGTGAGTCATGCATTTTATGTGATTTGTTGTGTTGTTTTAATGTGCCAATCTGTGCCTCCGTTGTTACTTGGTGAGTTGATTGTCAAGATGAATTTATTTGCGTGGAGTCATTATATCATATTCTGTTAAGTTGTTGGCAACACAATGGTTTAAATAAAAGAATTATTGACATACTTTATTTTATGTGACTCTTAAGATAGAACTCGTTATCTCACTCGCTGCTTCACTATCTTAAATAGTTGTCATATTTTACATTAATTGGGTTCTCAAATTAAACTCATTACCCTATTTAATATTTCACTATAATCAAAATTGTTATCACGTTTTACTTTAATAAAGTCTATATTAGATTAGTTAACTTATCTGATATTTTACTTTGTTTTAAAACGTAACTTTACTTTACCTTATTGATTTCTAAACTAAACTCATTTGATACTATATTTTGTATAAATTGTACTTTATTTGAATTCTTAAATAAACTCATTATCTCATTTGACGCCTTACTTTATTAGAGATTGGTATTATTCCTTATTGTATTTAAATAAATCTCTCGAATATTTTATTTGTCATTTGACACGGATACAATGTACATGGTAGTATGTGGACTTTGTCGTCGAAGGTATCGATAATGTGGGCAAGAGGTGCCATGCATATAAGATTTGTAATTATGGCTTATGATTTGTGGTTAAGAGGAGTGATGCCTTGGGGTAATTCTTGTTACAAGTCAAATTTGATTACTTGAATTGTGATTTGTTTCCTTAATTGAGTTCATTCGTGTTCATCTGTGTTCTGATAATGTTTCTGCTTTATTACCCGTTTACTTCTTGTTCCCAGTTGTGCTTCTTTTTTTCCATGTTGTTATTATATTAATAATCTTTCCATTGTTAGCCTTACATTGATGTTCTTTCCATTGTTAGCTTTATGTTAATATCTTGCACAGGTTCTTTTATCTAGTGAGTGTCTCGACTTACCTCGTCACTACTCCACCAAGGTTGGTCTTGATACTTACTGAGTACGGCTGTGGTGTACTCATGCTACGATTCTACATATTTCAGTGCAGATCCAGGTATCTTCGGATTGTGTTGTTTCTGAAAGTTGTGTCTGCGGTTGGAGACTTCAAGGTATACCTGCTTGACGCTCGCAAGCCTCAAAGTCACCTCCTGATATTATCTTTACTGTTTATCTTCATTTCAAAGCAGTATTGTACTTAAAGATTCTAGTGTATTTTAGTAGAGTTTATGATTATGTACTACCTGTTTTGGGGTTGTTTAATAATTTTTCGGTTTTAGTTACATTATTTCATTTATCAGTTTATTGCTTATAACATTATGTTGATTAATTTTGTTACATCTCATCATGTGTTAGGCTTACCTAATCTTAGAGACTAGGTGCCATCACGACAAAGGTGAGATTTTAGGTCGTGACATGCTGGTATAAAATCTCTAGGTTCATAGATTCTACCAGTCATAAGCAAGTTTAGTAGATTCTTACGGATCGGTACGGAGACATCTGTACTTATCTTAGAGAGGCTACAGAACTATTAGGAAATTCCACTTTTTCCATTTCTTATCATGCTGCATTGATTCAGCTTGAAGCGTATATCTTATATTCCTTTACATTCACTCGTATATGATGTTGCGCACTCGGTATTGCTATGCTGGTTTGTGATGCTGGGGATGGGCTACGAGGCGACCATGGATGCTCGATCATTGTCTCAAGGTGTTGTCTAGATTGAGGACACATATGTATTGGTAGATCTTTCAGTTGTTCACATATAGATGTAACAAGTTCTTGTATCTAGTAGGTGAGTACAAACTTGGGAGGATTTAATTGATTTCCTAGTCGTTGTGATCATGGTAGGTTTATGAGAGAATGTTAATTTGAGGCTAGCCCGTGGTATTAGAGTTTTAGTGTATTGTATGTGACTTCTATTCAGTGGAACATACATATTATCATTCAAGGCACTTGAGAAGGCGGGTTTGACTATCATGAGGATGGATATGCGCTTAGTAGATGATTTGAGGTATCTTATGATTGTTGTTATACGAGCTTAAGATGGTTGATATTGTGGATCATCAGATGTTACGTCTTATAGATTTGCGCCAAGTGGCGGAGACTGCTACGATCAGATTGCATGATCATGTATTATATTAGTTCTGGTCTGAGGTGTATATGTAGTATTGGAGGGTTCCACGGAATTGTATATGGCTAAAATCTGAGATTTGCATGGGATAGTGTTGAGACTTGCAGTATTTCTGCATCATCATTAACTCTACATTTCAGTATCAGAGAGGTTAGAGAAACAGCTTCAGACTCATAGAAGATCTCTTCAGAGTGGGTATCTCAATTGCGGCATTATTGGGTGCTTCAGAGGAAATACATCGGTTTATGGTCTTTTAGACGATGTGGTTCGTGCTAGGATCTCTTGCCATGAGCTTTGGTTTAGGATTGTAGAATACTGGCAGGGAAAAGTGTTAACCTGAAGGCAAGTCGCGGAGGATTCGAATGAATGGGTCATCTTGGTGGTGTTGGGTCAGCATAGCAATAAAGGCTATTGGTTACTTTGGTATGGTGATGCCTTACCGGCGTTTTGTGACAATACTCCTGGGTTTGACGGCTTGCGTGATTTAGTTAACTTGGGGAAATTTAGTTTTGATGGCTTGGTTATGTGCGGACAGATTCCGAAGAGTTCTTGATGGCGCAGACCATGGCTTGGGCCGGATGTCTGCTACCAACATAAGGAATATGTTGCATATTATGACTTTCTCTCGTATGAGATCGCAAGTTCTAGATAGCAAGGATGATTTCAGATGTTCAGAAAAATGCTAGCATTATTTGATACCACCTGAGAAGGGTGCGCATATCAGAAGACGCATTGTGTTTCGACTTGTGGATGCTTGACTAGTATTACGGTAATCGCCTAGATGATCGACCGTTGATGTTCAAATTTTTCTATATGGCACGAAAGAATTATGGAAGTATTTCTTGAGGGACGATCATCTATGAGGAATGTGTTAGTCATTTCAGTAGTGTAGTCGGGATTGGGTATGGATATTCTGGTATTCTAGGGATTTGAGGACCAAGAAGGTTCTCAGAGGGAGATTGTTCCATGGTTGCGAACAGTGAAGGTATACTAAGAGGTTAACGACTGATTGTATGTGCTATGGATAGGTTATCATGGGCTTTTCAAAGGTTATCTACCTATTTGGGGGGGGGGG